>VZRM01007744.1:66753-126377 GCA_013397955.1 Grantiella picta | reverse complement strand
ATATTATATTAATTTTATTTTATTTATTTCAATTATTAAACTGGCCTCATCTGAACCCACAGGTTTTACTTTTACTTTTTTCTGACTCTCCTCCCCATCCCACCAGGAGCAAGCAAGTGGCTCTGCTGCTTTCTATAGGTATGATTATTTGCAGATAAATACTGTAAAGACATGTGAAGGAAAATGGTCTGTTCTTCTAAGGATAGGTGGTAAATGGCCTTTTTGGTAAAAAGACCCAAACATACAAACGAACACCAGCAACAACAACCAAAAAAAAAAAACAAAAAAAACCAACCAAATCACAGAGAACCAGGTTTTTTTAAGCTGGAAAAGGCCTTAAAGATTCAGTCCAGCCTTCTTCTACAAAGCATGAACATCAAGCACTTTTTTAGACTGGGATATTTGTGTAATGCCAACTCTTCAGAGAGTTTCATTGTTGTATGCCTGTCATACACAATTGGTTTTATTCCTTTCTCTTTCCTATCCCTAGCAGTAAATTTTATCATTTTCACCACAGGGGCAACAGATACCTGTATAAAATACAAAAGAAATAGCAAATGCAATCTGTTTGAGTTGTTTAATGGACATTTTATCAACAATAGCAATTAAAAAAGTCCTTTAATAATCTGACATGCAATCACATTAAATACCTGTAAATAATGAAAACATCAAACACACATAGAAATTACTGTAAGTACATCCTGTACTATTCTTGAGATCCAACCAGTGAGGGGTGCCTCTGCTCAAATTAAGGTGCAAGCGAAACCATATGCTGAAGTCAATAATATGGATTTTATTTAACAGCAAATGTGAGGCAGAGAGATAAAAAAAAATAGAAAAGGGATTGGGGGTTCTACTAAGCTCAATCTTTAGTATTCTGAATTGTCCCCTGAGCAGGATCGGTTGCTGACACAGAATATTTTCTGCTCACGTAACACAATGGTGACCACAAACAACCCCTTTCTCCAATCAGAATGCATTCTGCAGAAGTAGTCCCTAGACATGAAATGACTACTTAGCAAGAAATATCAAAAACAGAGAGGAAAAACAACAAGGAAGAGACAAAACTCAAGAATACTAGACACCCTCTTGTCCTAACATGTTTGGAAATGGTTTCTAGAACTATTTGCTCCATTACCTTCGCAGGGACTGAATTAAGGTTGATGGTCAGGTATTTCCAGTAGTTAGTTTTTGCTGTTTTTGTCTTAAGTATCCTCTTACGTACTAAAGCAGCTCCAAAATTTTGATATACATTCCCTTTTTTACAGCTAAAGCATAAGTACAGGTAAAGAATATGTACAAAACACATTCTTTATTAAAGATTGCCTCGGTCAGAATTACAGCCTGTACCTTATACCAAGCCTGGAATCCTTTAGAAATACATACAAATTTACTACTTTCTTCTTGTACTTAAAACAAATGAAGTGATAATTTTCATATGAATTAATGCAGTCACAATTTCATATATGAATCTTTTGAATTTACAATGAGATATCCCTTTTTAAAATTCCTGTTGTACCTTGGTATTTTTAAGCACTATGAAATCTCTGAGAGTTATCAGTATAAATTATCAGTATTTTGGACCAGATTTTTTCAAAATCTTTTAACATCCATTTTACTGACATTTTCATACGTATTTGAAGTGTAAATGAGGTAATAATGCATACATTGCCAAACATGTGCATTTACAGTTCTGCTGTTCATTCTCTCTTCATTGAATATATCTATTCCTTTCTGAAATACTTCTTTTTTTTTAGATTGCCACCTCTCTCTGATAATGAACTTCTGATAATTTTCCAGATTTATGCTATTGGGTTTTTATTTATCTAGGTAAAATTATTTTTTGATTGATGTAAAAAGTGATATTAAATTATTTTTTTTCCTGAAAAATTTAAAAGAAAAAACCTTTGCACCACATGCAATTTTTTTTACTGTTTTACTCTTTTAGCCACTTCTTTCACATTTTTCCTTTGAAATAACTGCACCATTCCTTTGCAGCTTTTTTCTCCTGACCTTATACTTCACCGTTGAGGGTTTCACATGCACTGTTTTTCTCCTATGAGAATTTTACTTCAGAGTAAACCATGAGAGTTTTTTTGTTTTGGTTTGGTTTGGTTTGGCTTGTTTTCTTTGGTTTTCATTATACTGTAGCTCAGTCCTGTGCACTGATAGGAGGAAAATATATTCTTTTCTTGTGGTAGCCTGATTAATTTTTCCAATAAGCAGTTTTTCGATGACATCTAATTTATTGCTTGTGTCTTGCATGAATATTTACCCACATTACTTGGAGTAATTGAAATCTCCTTTACGACTTCTCATCTCCATTAGACACAGATGAATAATGCCATTTCAGATGCCCCAAGGCAATGGAAGCTTACACACAGAGTTGAGAGGTGTGACACAGGTCTTTAGGGCAATATCTGATCTTCTACACCAGCAACTGGACACCACAGTGAGCACCCTAAGGAAATGTCACTAGACACCTTTATGCTAACAGCTGAACCGTGCCCTGTTTCTTTATCTGTAACAGGATTCTTCATCTGAAGCTAGGTAAGTCTGCTAGAAAACATAGTTTGAGTTCCTTCATTAGAACAACAAGCCAAGCATGTCTTGTACACTCCCAAAGTGAATATCCACTCATAAAATGCCACTTAAAATCTACTCTCACTGGGATGGCATTACATATGAGATTCAATCATTAAATTTTTTTAAGAACTTTTAGTGCTTGAAGCAAATCCAAAAATATCTTATAATTCACAGTTCTATTAAAATCTATATGAAGTCCACGGCAGTGTTGACCCACATTTGCAGCAATTAAGAAAATAATACAATTAACATCAATTTCAATTAATTTCACTCTGCTTTCCTACATATAACACAAGTCCAATTATTTTAGGTTTCTTTGAAGTAGGAGAAAGCACATTATCCAAGAGGGAAAAATGCACAATACAGTTGCCACATGCAGAAACAGTCAATTTGCATGGTATATAGCAAAGCTTATGGCAAAAGCTAAGATATTAAAAACAGTTTCATTATATTTCTAAATTCACTTTTATCTTTAAAGGTCTTCTTTCATCTCTTGGGATAGTTGGAGGGGGGAAAAAGGCAGCTACTGTACATCAAAATTATGCTTAGTTGTAAACTACCTTGTAATTGTATCTGTGAAAATTAAAAACAACTAAACATTCTTCACATCTTATAACAATATTGAAATTGTGTTCTGTAAGGTGAATTGAAGTCAGAGAAGAAATTAAGTCAAAGGTAGCAACAAGAATGGAAAACAGACTGTAGATAAGATATAGCAGTAGTTTAACTATGAAAGTATATAACAACTGTGTTGACAAGCTTCAGCACATAGACTACAAAGTGTATTAAAATATGGTTTTGAATACATTCAAGGAAAAAAATGCAAGATATGTTTTGAAGACAGAGAGAATTATAAGCATGAAAAGATATAGCTGATCATCCTGCACTGTTAAACAAAAATAAAATAGCTTATTGATTGGAGAGGAGAGGAGAGGAGAGGAGAGGAGAGGAGANTGATGGACACAAAGAATACTTTTCCTCCCAATGGAACAGCCCTGTTCACTTCTAAAGATGTACCAGAAGATCTGTCCCAAACTTTCTGACTTTTTTCTAACAATGATTGAAGCGAAAATTAAAGAGAGGAGAGGAGAGGAGAGGCGAGGCGAGGCGAGGCGAGGCGAGGCGAGGCGAGGCGAGGCGAGGCGAGGAGAGGAGTACTGATTAAAGAAAAACAACTAGAATCTAATCTTCAAGATTATACGGCACAGAAATAATGACTGTCCTTGCCCAGTTTTTTCTGTATTGGGAGTGTGTTGTGCCTACTAAAAGAAAGGAGCTGCCTGGCTCTTTCTTGCTCTTTGAGCCAGGAAGTTTTGAAGATCATCACCACCAATTCCATGGCAGCATCACAATCCCAATACCAGTCTTACCATTGCTGCCTAACCTGCCACTGCTGCTGATGCAGCCACTACAGAATTTATTCTTTCGCTCCTAGTTGTGCAATCTTCTGCCCATTAGATTAGAAAGAAGAAGCTGTGTGCCCTCTTCACAGCTATGGGGTTTTCTTACTGCTCTGTCTCCTTATTTGTCTTTTTGGGCATAAAGATTACTGCTAAAGGATGTTCAAAACCTCCACTCCATGGCAGTGTCTGCAGCTTTCGCTCTGTTTAACCCTTCTCTCTTGCCATCAGCTTGGGCTGTCAGCTCTTGACATGCTCCAGTGGCTGCAGACTATCCTATCAAAACCACCAAAGAATCATAGAATGGTCTGGGTTGAAAGAGATCCTAAAGATCATTTAGTTCCAAACCCCTCTGCCATGGCCAGGGACACCTTCCAATAGACCAGGTTGCTCAGAGCCCCATCCAGCCTGGTCTTGAACACCTCCAAGGATGGAGCAGCCACAACCTCTCTGAGCAGCCTGTTCTGGTGCTTTACCACTCCCTGAGTAAAGAATTTCTTCCCAACCTCTAATTTAAATATCTCCTCTTTTAGTTTAAAAATATTCCCCCTTGTCCTATCGCCATCTGCCTTACGTAAAAGTTGCTCTCCATCTTTTTTATAAGCCTCTTTAAATGCTTGAGGCCTCAATGAGGTCTCTCTTGAGCCTTTTCTAGGCTGAGCAACCCCAGCTCTCTCAGCCTGTCTTCACAGGAAAAATGCTCTGGCTCTGATCATCTTCTGGCCCTCCTCTGGAGTCACTCCAACAGGTCCTTACTGCGCTGAGATTCCCAGAGTTGGATACAGTAATTCAGGTGGGGTCTCCTGAGGGAAGAGTAGAGGGGGAGAATCACCTCCTTTGACCTGCTGATCTTGCCTTTGTTGATGCAGCCCAGGATGTGGTTGGTCTTCAAAATCTTAAATATTCAGAAAGATTTTTCTACCTGTTTAGAAAACTGTCAAGAGAAGCAAGTCAGTTGTTTGCTAAAGATAAAATGGGGGGGACTGGATCATCAAAAACATCCATATCTTCCACTACAGAAGCTACCATTTTGGTAACAAGGAGCCAGACTAGTCCTTTCTAATGGTATTACATTTCCAAACTGATAGCTGTTCTAGTACTATGATACATTAGATAAAGATTTAGCAGTACCAGGAAAACGCTGCTTCAAACCATCAGACTTTCCACAATACTCTCCTACAGTGCATTGAGCCATGTCTCTGAAATTTGGCAAAAGTTTAAATGCATGTTACTGCTATCTTGAATGTTCCAGGAACTGCTTGGAAATGAGAGACCACATCTTGGGGACAAGAACAACAAATAAACTAGCATAAAGTCATTATGCTGGTTCCAGTGTGATGACATTTTCAGCAAAAAACAGGAGCTTATTTTCCTGTTTGTTTGTTTTACTGAGATAAACTTGTTTACACATAGCCTTTCCAAATACTAAACAATTGTTAAATAATGAAAATTAAAATTATTGAGATTATTTATAAAACATTTTTGCTGGTTTGTTTTACATAGGGTTTTCATTTGAATCGTAGCATAATTTTAGTACAAAAAGAAGTGTTTAAAATATTCTTCCACATAAAAAAAAGAGAGAACGTTATGTGTTGCTTTAATCAAAGTCAAATTTATTTTCTGATTTTCACATGTTTGTCATAGTCAGTTTATACCCAAGCCCATACCTTCAAATACAGCTGTGAAAAGTACAAAGATTGGTAATACAAATTTGACAGTTTCCTATTCCTTAGCTACTGCTCTGTAAGCGTTCAAATAATAGTGAAATACTGGTGAATTAAAGTAAATATCTGCCTCATTCTTAATTTATCTTTTTATGTCTATCATCTGTTCTTGTTCCCCCATCAGGTTTTTTTGTATACTGCAGGTATAGCACTGAAAGCATAGTCTTCTTTATAAAATCACCCCTTTTAACAATTTATTTTCATATTGAAAATTTCTTCTTTGCCAAGGTATGCATTCAGATACGTTTGTACATATTCTTTCCAAAATTAGATAGTTTTGCAGAAAGAATGAAGGACTCAAGGCTATATCCATTCCACGTGGAAAAACTCAAGGGTAAAATCATACAAACAGGTAAAACTATTTTTCTTCAGTTGGTAGATGGGAGATAGCAGTAAGATCATGAATATCCTAGCCTAGACCAAGTGAAAGCTCTTTTTCTTACTGAATTTGATCTGGCCTGAATTCTAATATTGGAACCACAATCCCAGAACTAATCTTCACCATACTCTGCCTGTATTATTGAATGCACTTCTATACGGGACAGTTTAATATATCTTATTGAATACAAAATCTTTATATAATCAGTTTAAGGCAAGTAGCTGTACTTTATGTTGTTTGAAGAATGATTTTTCACTTAAAACTCTTTCCAGAACTGTCTTCACTTCTGAGTGCTGGAAAAGTGAAATGCAAAATGCACTTGCCTGTTTTCAAATAATGCAGGATCAGAATTCCTCTGACCACATACAGATTTCTACATTCAAGCTGTTCTCCATTTTTATGTTACTAATTTTATAAATAATGGTGAAAAATATGGTTACTACATTAAGTTTAGTTTTACCAGATAGAGGCAGATACTCAGAATGAGTCAGGGTCCAGATATGCCAGTTTCTGACCATTGCCTAAAAAGAGAAACAGGGTGACTAGCTCATGTACAAGTGTTGAGGTAGAAGGATTTCCTTAGAGTACATCTTTACCTTGAAGGAAATAAGGGAAATTTTCGGGATAGTTTTATGTGCCTGAAAATGAAGCCTATTTATAGGAACCAGGAAAAAAAAAGAAATTATTACTCAAACTTTATAATCATAGTCACTGATTAAGGAAAAACTAAGGACAGATTCAGAGAAAATGCATCTCACCTTATTAAAAATAAAAAAGGACAGTAGTAGAAGCTACAGTTTTAACTTTTTCTTACCCTGCTTTTCTTTTCCCTACCAGCTTTTTCTGCAGCTTCTCTCAGAGAGCTTCTCTAAATGCAGGGAAGGAAGCAATAAGAGACATTTTCCATTATAAAGAGCTTGCAACACAAACCAATGCCGTGCTAATGATTGTGGATAAAAAGACTAGGTATCTCACACCCTTCCTGCAGCAATCTCTATTTACAATAGTTCATGATTTGCAATAGACACAACAGGCACTGTAGCAATATCTTTACAAATATCTTGGGTGGAAAGCCATGTTTCAGGCTCACTGGCTTCAAAGATTGGTTTCAAGCATAAAAATAGTATCAGAAAATAGAGTTCCGTCAATCCCTATCTGAACAGGGAAACTCCGAGGCTTTTATGTTTGTCTCATCATTAGCTACTTACCTACTCAAAATGCTCCTTGACCCATTAACAATATAAACAGACCTACTGAATAAATGGATTGACTACAATTCTTGGGGCAAAGGGAAAAGTTTTCTGTAAGGAAGCCCCTGAACATCTCACAGATTAAGGTGAAACAGAATTGTTTACTTAGGGATATCCTTTCATATCATACCCTCTGATGTTATAAATGTTGGGGAAAAAACCCTCTTTTGTCTCAAAAAATATTCTTTAGGAATGATTTCATTGCCAAATAAGATTTTTTGAATGTCTTAAGTGCTCTAAGTGCTTTTGAAATGTGTTTTCTGAAAAATCTATCTGCATGAAACAAAATGCTACAGCAACATGGAAACTACAGGGAAAATGTTATTTTGGGTCAATTCTGAGTCCTACTTCTTTTCTGCACATCCAAACTTCATAAAAATATGAAAACTGATTTTTTATAATTGTAATAAGAGAAATGTTCTTTTTTCTTAGACTAACAGCCCTGTGGTTCTGTTCACAAAAAGTTTTAAAGGTAAAAATATGAAAATACATTGTCATAAAATAAAATAATGAAAAAAAAAATTAAAAAACCCACTAAATTTATTCAGTCCAATTTCATATTGACAATACAATCACATGTTGATATTTTCATATTTCTTTTTCATTCTGGCTCAGAATCACTAAAGAAAACATTTAGAATTCTCAGGAACAGTTAGAAACCACTTTTTTAAAAAAAATGTACCACTAAAAATGATTTTTTTTAGGTTTGCTGTGTCAGTAGAAATATAAATTCAGAAGTGGGACATAGTGTTGAGATCCGATTATTGAGAGATGCTTCTGCCCAAATTAAGGTGCATACAAGACCATATGCCAAAGTCAATAATATGGATTTTATTAAACAATACAGTATGAGGTAAAGACATCGAAAGAAATAGAAAAGAGAAAGAAACAGAGAGAGAAAGGGAGAGAGAAGGAGAGAGAGAGGCTGGTCATTCAAAAGCTTTTCACAATTTATAGATTTTAGTAGACAATTAATTCTTATTGGCTACACAGGGCTCTTAGTCTATTGGTTAAATGATTCTCTCACTTCTAGTGCTAATTAGTCCCATGCTCAGCCTTTCTCTTCTTCTGAGTCAGTGGGTTGCTTTGTTCAGTGGGCTCTGGTTTTCATGGTTGGAAACCCTACCTGCCAAAATTGCCTTTTACCCAGTCAGAGCTAATTTCAGCACTGTTGCTGAGTTGGATTTCCTTGTGGCCCATAAATTCTGCATCCTTTGTGTCCATTATCAGTGATCCACTCTTCTCTCCCAGCTTTGTTACTGTGCCCTAGGTCTGAGATAACATCCAGACAACAGTAACACCTTTATCTTATCTCAAGTTTCCAGCTGCTGTGGCTCATCTTCCAGTCCAAGTTCCAGGTATCCAGGGAGGCATATTCAGAGGACTTTCAGTTATCATTGGTGGTTGCAAATGCCATCTGTCCCATAACTTGGGGTGATCTTTGTTTGACCAGTGGTATGTGTGTTTGCAGTTGCTTTTTTTACACAGTTTTCCACAGTGGGAATTTTTGTCTGGATGCATTAACCAGGATGTGCTACCCAGATCTCACCTCTGCAAGGCCTGGAGTTAGAAATATCCTGTGGCTCCTTTCTGTGCTTATCTCATGGCAAAGTCCTTCTGGGGCCTAAAGAGTGTTTGAGACAGACAATTTTGCTCTTTAGGTCCTTACACATAATCAAAGAAAATACTGAATTTAAAAAGTGTATTGATTTTTGAGATTTAAAATGTACAAAAGTTATCTGAATAATAGTTTAATCTCACATAAAAAGAACTTTTAGATGATAATAAAATATGTTAGAAATATCCTTTTCACTGAGTGAAAATAAACAGGAAGATGAAATGGTGGTTATAGATCCTTTTTTTTTTAATTCTTATTTATTTCCTTCTCTTCCTGGAAGGCATAAGAAGGGGTGGAAAGATTAAAAAAAAGAAGAAAAATTGTTTCACCAAACGGATTTCTGAATTATTTTATTTGAAATAAAGCAAAACTCAACAAACATAAAACTAAATGCAAGAAATTTAGTCTAGGTGAAAAAAATCCATGTGATGATCTCACAGGATAAATCCAGATGAACTAAATTTGTTTGAAGCATATATGTCGTCAAAAGCATACAAAGATGCACATTTGCAAGCCATCTAATCCTCACGGCACATTCAACATATATCTGTAAATATATGGAGTTCATATCTTAATTCAGTATTCTTCATTGTTCTAATAATCTAGTGGTTAGACTTCATCTCTAGTAGATGAGATCTTGAAGCCCTCGTCTGAAAAAATGCAGATTTTGGAAGCCAGGAGATTTTTTCAGTCAGGATGACAAAAGCAATGCAAGAACCAGCTGTGAGTGAATGGGGTGGAAGGATATTCACCTTTTTTTTGTTGTTGTTTTTTGAAAGCAGATTTTTGTTCAAAAGCAAATGTGAGGCCCCAGGTGTGAAAATGAGTGGAACAACAGCAAAAAAGGTTCATAGTCTTTAGAGACACCAGCTAAAATAGTCTTTTGAAAGCATGTTTTTCTCAGAGTTGGTTGTGAAAGCCCAGACTCCTATCTCAGGCTAGACAATTAATTATATCTGGAGAACTTCATGTGGTCGTATGATGCATTTCCATTCTTCATAAGAACAATTTCACTTCTAACTACTGTAACAAATGCCTATGTCAGGAGACAATCTACCTCTGCTTTCTATCTTATTTACTTACTGTAATAGGCTGCCTTGGGTACTATATTAATTTTGGCTAGGAATTAATTTCATTCACAGCAGTTTGTGAGGTGCTGCATTTTGGATTTTTGGATATCCACAGCAGTCTGGATAACACAGAGGGTGTTTTAGCTATTGTTGAGCAGTGGTTATGTAGCATCTGGGCATTTTCTGCTTCCTACGCTGCCCTTCCACTGAGTAGGCTGGGGAGGAGAAGAGACTAAGTGGGGACATAGCCAGGAAATCTGACCCCAACAGACACATGCATACATCATGCTCAGCCATAAAACTACGGAAGGAGGAGGAAGAGAGGGGGGACACATTCAGAGTTATGGCCTTCATCTTCTCATGTAACCATTACACCTGATGAATCCTTGTTTTTCCCAGAAATGGCTAAATATCTCCCTGCCAAAGGGAAGCAGAATAAATTCCTTATTTTGCTTTGCCTGCATGAAGAGCTTTGTTTTACCAATGGAATTCTCTTTGTCTCAATCCGTGGGTCTCTCCTTTGTTCTGCCAGAAGCTAAGTGAGCAAGCAGCTGTGTGGGGCTGAGCTGCCTGCTAGGGTTAAGCCACAAAATGTAGTTTCACTCTACCCCATGTAAGGCTGCTCAAATTTCTAATAGAGAATCGTTCATAGTTCTAAAGAGCTTTCCAAAAACTGAAGATTGCCAGAGCAAACATCTGTTTTATCCTACATTACAAGATTCTTATTTATAATTAACTTTAGTGAATTTGGTGAGCTAGGTATCTCAGGTCTTAAGTGAAATTTTGAGAGTTGTGGTTTTTTGGATTTTTTTGTATAAGCAAGATGCCCAGTGGGGTTTAGCAGTCTGATGTATCATTTATCTTTTTAAAGAAGTGCACCTCCATGTCTGTGTGGTGAGGAACACTACCTAAAATTTCAAACTCTTACTAATTCAGATCCATTTTCTAACTTAAATCATCTTCATCTGTCTTGAGTTTGGTCTTTAAGACTTTATTGTTTTCATTGTTTCCATGCTAAAAAAGTCTTAAGATTCTACATAATTATTTAGCAGCTGTGTGTAAGATATCACTGCATATATGAAAAAAAAAGAAAAAATGAAAAGAAAAGAAAAAGAAACCACACACACACAAAAAAAACCCACAAACCCCAAACACCAACCCTCATCAAAATTCACATCAAAATTCACCAGCAATAATTATAAGATCTTCAGCAGGTATCATCAAAGCTGATGCCATTCAACATACTAACAACAAGCAAGCTTCCCACCATGGATGTAGCGCAAGGATAGCTTATACTACAGGAATATTGTCCCAGTTTATTTCATTACTTCCATACAAACAGCGCATATCTAACTTAAAACAAAATTCTCCTTTGAAATGCACTCTTTTCTAAATAAAAAATAAAATTGGGTATCTTATGAAGAACACATCTTTAAATTACTTCTGTTCTTTCTCTTGAACTATAATTACCAAAGGATTGCCATGAAAAGAGCTAAAGGCTATAATTAATATTATTCTCTTTTTCTTGGATGAAGCATTTAAATACAGTGCGTTATTTCATTGATCTCCCTGCAGACAAAGTCATGCCAATCCTTTTTTTAGAAACAAGTTTCCTACTCAATTTCTCCTCCCTATAACTTTGAACAGCCTGTTCTTTTGCAGTTCCCAAATGTTCAGAAATACTTTCAGAATAACAATGAAATTGAAGACATGAAAATTGCAATCATGTTAACATTTTTCACTGGATTTTTCACAGATAATGATTAATAATTATTTTCTGATTTTTCTTGCACTGATTTAATGCATGAGAATTGACCTGCAGAGGGTTCCAGAGATTTTCTAGGCAACAGCTTGGGTACTCTAAGGCTATGGAGCCAAATTAAATAATCAACCTGCAACTGAAAGTATCTTTTTTTTTTTTCCTTTTGGCACAGTGAAAAGGAAGAACAAAAACATTCTCAAATGTTTTCAGACCGATTTTTCTTAACCATATGTCCTTCCTCTTTGTTGTAGGCTCACAAGCTGCAGAAGCTGTTCAGTTTGTTTTCTAAATTTAAAATATTAATATGGGTCAATTATTTGAATAAAATTTCTATTTAAGGCTTTTATTTTTTCTTAAAGAGAAATATAAATCTCAGTAAATTTAAGTAAGATTTGAGAGACGTGTCTTAATATTGCACCAGTTTCTACTGTAGCAACCCTTTCTGTCTCTTGCAATATCCCACTAAAATAGTGGTTATTTGTGCAAATACCTGCATCCTTAATTAGAAATAATTTAAATAAATTGAAAATTTGTCTTCTTTGTCTATTTCAAAATACACCTGTCTTTAACTTACTCTTCTGCAATACCTGTAAGAGCTTAATATATTGTAGAGCGAGTTTTTTGTGTGTGTATATACATGCATCACAGATATATATTAGCTTATGTAAAACTCGGAAAACTGGGAATGAAAATATTGCTGAGTATAAAATGAATAGGAATGACAAGCTAAAATCCATAAATAAATCACTTATTTGTCTTCATCTACGTTTTGAAACACAAGAAAAGAGATTAGTAGTTTAGGATTGTTCAGTGTACAATAGTTTAATAGATGATTCACCTGGAAAGGGAAAAGGTCTTTATGAATAAAAATATATATGCATATAAATATATACATATGAGTACTTGCATTTCGAACTAACTCTGTTGTCTATTACTTAAACATAAGGGCTTTGACATTCTTTTTTTGGTCTAACTTTAAACCTTTCTTTCAGCCTGTGTTTACAGAAGCACCAGGATCCAAAGTTTGTTAATCCAGGAAATTTCAGTTACGAGTATACACAATTTAAACGATCTAGCACAGTGCACTTAAAATCGTTTTTCCTAAGAGTTATTTTAGACTGGATGAATTATTTGTGATTTCAGATTTTTTTCTTGCTTCTGTAGTCTGCAGAATTTAGAGAAACAAATTGGAAGAGCACTGTACTGGAAAAAAAGATAGAGAGAAAGAAAGGGAGCAAGAGACAGAAAGAAGGGGGAGAGAGAGAGAAAAGGAAAGAAAGAGGGAAAGAGAGCGAGAAAGAATGAACTCACATAAGAACAAAAATGTGCTCTTTTGGACTTGACCCCAAACTCACACAGAAACACATGTATTGAAGAGCATTTTGTTAAAATAGCTACTGCACTCATTCACATTGAAAATCTAACATCAGAAGTAAACTTTATTTTTCAGTTGTTTTTAATGGCAAAAGTTATATTTTCAATATCTTCTATAACTGAACAAACTACCATGTATTTTAAATACAGTTGATATATCCTGTCTGCATAAGGAGCTGATATGTTCTTTTGACATTAATTGCTATATTCTTGAAATGTCTCTCCCACTATCTTCTGCAAATAAAAGAAGTTCCCACTTAACTGCTACAAATAAAAATGTTACGTAATCTTGTTAAACCTTTACAAGACTTTGTCTAAACACACGGCCATCTTAGAATTAGTAGTGCATTACTGTCATGACTTTTTTTTGTGCTATTTTTCCATTCAAGAAATAAAGACTTTACGGTACAATTTCTCCTTTGATGCTTTATTAACATACTTGTTAAATAAAGAGATGAAAAATAAAATTGTCATAAAAACCCAAGACAAGGCTGATATTTTCAGGAAACACGTCTTGTGCTAGAACAAATTCCAATCTCTGTGTGATTAGTTTATGACAAATATTTTCTTAGACAATCAAAGTAGACAATGTCATTAAAATTCAATATATTATTCAGTTTGCTGTTACACATTTCTAGATTAATATTCTAAGAGTGTTAGTTGAAATTCCTCATTGATATGCCTAGGCACTCTGACCTTGGGGTGTTAATCTGAACACAAACATTTATCTCTGCCTTGTCACTGTTTTAGCTGGTGTCTTGTGATCAAATCCCTTAGATGGGTGGATATCCATCACTATGCTGCCATTGGCCTGTGTTGATTTATAGATGACATCTCAAAGCAATAGTTGTTTTGAACAGTTCAATGCTTCATAAAATAAAGCAAGAAATTTCATAGTACTCCTGTGCTCTGGTAGTAACTACAACTATTCAATATTTCCCAGTATGATTTATCATACTGTGGAATAATACATTGACTTCTCCCCTATTTTTCCATTGCTTTAGGCTTGTATTAGCCAGTAAGATGCCATGTGGTGGTTCTATACCTAAAAGAGAAAAGAATCTAAGAAAAAAATATTGACAATCTTGCAAGTAAATTTAATTCATGCTGTTATACTTTGGGAGCTGTGAATTTTCAGCATCATTTTGTAACATTCTACGCAGCAGAGAAGAGAACATAAGCCTTTTCAGTTTTCACAAAAACAGTAACAAATATCATAATGGAATAGATGTAAAAATATATTTGAATATGAAGGACAGGGAATTTATTTCTATACATATTTGATTAATTAGAGAGGATCAAAGAGAAATCATATTAGTTAATAGAGTGTTTTTAAAAAGTTATCTTACTTTCTCTTTCTCTCAGGAGAAAAGGAAGAGACATATTTGAGAAACAATACTATTAAAGCAGTCCTGGCCTTTAGATAAACATAGTGAACAGATTTACCTTTTTGTTTATTTACTCACTAGATATTATTAATGCTTTTCATATTTCATTTCAGTGTTTGAAAACCTGATCTGTGAAGTGATTGGTCTAACACCTTATGTAATTGAGATGCTGCTGCAATAAAGAAAATAATAACTGTTGTATTGTTTTGTGAATATGTGGGAGGTTTAGGGTTTGTTTTTTTTTTAATTGTCATTTCTAGTATAGTGGCTTTTTTCTTGTGGTGGAAGTAGTGTTTAGGGTTTTTTTTTCCCTGAGGATTTAAAAAAATGATGGAATGTGTGCATTTTGATATAATGAAAATTTAAGAAGAAATTTCTGTTGAATTCTTCACAGCCAAAATGCTACTGCCTGCCTAAAATACCAACAGAGCAGTATAATTCAGATTAGAATGGACTTCAGGATCTCTCTGTTCCAACATTCTGGACATAAGACTCAACTGTGATTTCAGACCAGACTGCTGAAGACTCTATCTAGTATGGTCTTGAAAATCTCCCAGGATAAAACTTCATAACCTATGTATCTAGACAATTTGGTTTTCTACATTTAATTCTACATACTTTGATTGGTCGCAGTTCTTGAATGTGCACTAGGAAATTTGAGAAGAAATAAGCTAAAATTTTTTTTCATTGGTATTTTGTCCCTCTAAACTTTATATTTTAATCTTATTATCATTATAACAACTGGGACATTGACATAAAAATATTCAATAGAGAATTTTTGAGAGCTTCTAGTGCTCATCAAAGAGTCATATAAAAGGAATAAGGGAAGAAATGTGTATTAATTTCCTTGTTTGGGGCTTGTTTACTTTTCCGTGGAGTGAAACTGACATAAGCAAATGTCTGACTTACATTCTGTTCCAGGCTTCCCAAAAGCCTAGTAGTTTTTATAAAGGTTTATAAATTTAAATATTTTCCTAAAAAATAATGATAGTACAAAGAAAATCTGGTAAAAAATTCTGTTTTGAAGAACAAAAAAATAATTAAAAAGTAGGGCAAACTCCTATTCTTGGTATGTAATAGTAGTAATTTCACTTTTTTTTTTTTATTGATATTCTTATATTCATTTCTGTTCATCACCTACAATTTTATCCTAATACTTGTATTACTTCTGTTTTCATAATTTTCATATTTCTTATGGTTTCATACGCAGAAGAGTATTTTTCCCCTAGTAATGAACTATCATATATTATGAAAAATATCAGAGTAAGCAGTCTATTTTTTCTTTTAAAACATTACTCATAGAATTGTAAAGATTGGAAGGGTTCTACAAGTCATCTGGCCCAATTTTATGCTCATAATATGTCCACTGAGAACAGGTTGCTGTGCACATTTTCTGTTTGAACTTTGAAAATCTATAAAATTTGAAAATCAACAGTGTCTCTAGCTATCCTATTCCAATGTTTGATCTCCCTTAAGGTCAACTTTTATCTCATTATATTGCGCCAGAATTTGCACTGTTCCAAGCTGTCCCTGGTGCTCTTTGTCCTACCCCTGAGCACCAGTATGTAGTACCAGATCACATCATCATTACACCCTCCCTTGAGAGCAGCAAGGTCCTTCTTTAACCTTTAAAAACAAATCAAGCTTTTTCAGCTTTTCCTCATGTGTCTTGATTTTGCTATTACTGGGGAGCACAGGATCCTAAACAACATCTAATGTTCATACTCTTTTTTGCCTAAGTGAGCTAGTTGTTTCATTGCAGGAAGGCAAACTTGATTTGCTCTTGGGTAATCCACGCTGGCCAATAATATTCTTGATTTTCCAAGCTGCATCTGATATTAAATTGTTCTCCCTTCATTTAGTTGTCCAGATCCTCTTACTTTCCAGTCTTAGAGATGAGTGTGATATTAGGTCCTTCCAGTGCTCAGGAATCCTTTGCTTTCTGTGACTTTTCAAAGACCACAAAACCAGCCTTGTTAATATCCGAATGTGTTGGTCACCTCTACCAGTATCCATGGGAAGATCCTGTCTTTATGGTCCTTAATTTGTCCTGCTGATTCAAACATTCCTTAGCTGTATTATTCTTGATTGTAGCTAATGTTTTATTCTTTTTATTTGAAAGGAATTAGCTTTGGAAACTGGAACTGGCCAGTGAAAATTGGGCGAGGCGGTAACCAACCAAAATAAGTAAACACCAATAAGTATCTTTGTTTTTTTCTATGTCCTTTTGTCATTAAGTACTCTGCTTTACTGAGTAGAGGGCCCAATTTTTCGTAAGGTTTTTGTTTGTTTGTTTGTTTGTTTTTCCTCTTCTTTTCAATTGATTAGCTTACAGAAGCCCTTCTTATTGACTTGTGTATCCAGTGCTAGCTTCAGGTCCAATTGGGATTTGACTTCCTAGTTCCATACCTGCATTCCCAGGTGTTGTCTGTATAGTCTTCCTGGGTAATTCACTCTCACTCACATTTCCTGTATACTTGCTTTTTTTGTGTATTTATCTGTTTCTCCATGCCAGTCTTCTGCTTCTCAGATTAGACTGAACATTGGAAAGGACTGTTCCTGTTCTTTAGATAAATTGTTTTTAAAGATCAACTAGTTCTGCTTGTACCCTTTGCTCTTCAGAAAAGTGTCCCAAAGGATCCTGTCAAGGAGATTCATAAAGGAGGCAAAATTTCTTTCCCTTGAGGTCCAGTGTTTATGATTCTGCTATTTGTGTGGTAACTTCTCTAAAAATTTTAAAATTCATCATATCACATTTGCTTCATATCCCCGGTGAGTTTTTCCATGTTTGTAATTGTTATGTCAAGCAGAACATCTCCCCTGTCTGTTCATTCACATCATTGAGATATGTCAAGACAGCCCTGTCTCCTTGTTTCCCAAGCTGTCCTAAGAAGCCTGTAACTATTTATTACAGCACCTTGTGAGGCAATTTATCCCACACATATCTACAGTGCCAGTGAGATTATAGCTCTTCAATTATATGTGAACTTCTAATTCCTTATTTTCCTCTTTTGCTGTGTGAATTCCTGTACAGGAAAAATGTATGGATCCAATTCCTACCTTACAGAGGGAAATACTCTCAGTTATAAAGAGCTTTCTGTGGCTAGCACAGACATTTCCCGTGAGAATTTTCTTGTGTTTTTATAAACAAAGATAAAGTTTGGATGTTATTAAAAAGGCTTCTCGAGATGTGCACAGTTCGGGCCTGGCCAATAGGCTTAGGGGGAGGTTTCGGACTGACCAATCTGAGTGACCTCTGAAAAGTCTATATAAGTTGAAAAAATAAAAAAAACCAGATCTTTTATGCTATACTGAGTCGGAGGGTCTTTCCTCTCTGCTAGCGGCTCAACAGCGACAGCTTTATACCCTTTTCCCTACAAAAATAAACTACTCAAAATATGCTTTCCCCGTAGTCAGGCATCAGCTACCGCCTTAAAATTACTTTCAGCTGAATGTAGCAGATATTTTATACCTGCACTTTTAAACTTTTATTACTTATTATTATTTATTTAAACAAAAATAAATTTTTCTTACTTCCCATTCTCCTGCCTTTATATATTTAGTGGAGAAAAGTATTAGACATTACAACTTCAGCTCTGTAGAGCTGGAACCCCAAGATGTACATTTATGTTAAATATGACAAATGTAGATTATTCTCAGGAGAAAGACAACTATGCTGAGCTAAAAATATTATTTTAGATATTATTTTTAATAAAAATAATATTAAAGGTTGTGGAAACACTACCTGTGATACTGATTTTTCATTTAAATATGCGGTGAAAAGAGAGAGTGTAAATACACAGTATAGTGACTGGTGCGCCACTAAAGAATTTTCCTTGTTTTTATAATATTTTATTTGCAATTCTGATAGTTGCAGAAATTTTAATTCTCATTATATTTTCCTTTCAGTAGATTTCAGTATTGTTTTAGTAAATGTTTTACTAAGGTTACCAAAGGTTTGTGCTTTTTTTTTCCTCAGAAAACATCAGTATTTGAAATTCTATAGTTGGTTGAAAACAAAAATATTAAAAAAAAAAAAAGATAAAAATAATTCTGAACTTTTCAAGACTTTCAGCTGGGCTGTAAGAAAACTAAATTTTTCTTGGTCTCTGAGGCATGTGATGAGACCAACATATGACCTTGATTTATAGGTTGTTGAAATAGCCCTTTTCACCTTAATATCCATCCATCTTAAGGACGAGACGTTTGTCTATGATAAAATATATCATATGCTCCAAGGTAATGCCAAATGTCTAGGGAGACAATTGTACACTCTGTCAGTCAGGCATGGCTATGGCAAATCAGGGTGTTCCTATGCTTTTCACTGTATGTCATTTTTTGTTATACCGTAAGATACTTACACTGTCTTTAAAGCTTTCATCAAAAGCTATACAAAGCCTGTACATTATTTTTATTAACCATTTGTGCATTTCCTAGACAACAGGTTGGAATCAAGGTTAACAAGTTCCCTCTTACTCCTTCCCTTCTCTTTTATCAGTCTCCCTTTCTTCGCTCAATGAAATTGGATAAAGGAAATACTTTATTCCTTTGACAAAGGGACACTCAAATTTGACAAAATGATCACTGAAAAGAAGTTGTAGCCAACATTAAGGTGGGCCTCAGTCATGCCGTTTGCTGTACTGAGTGACACTGAACAGAATAGTTTTCTTTAGTACATACAGATTAATGAAATACAAGGAAAGTGGTTTGAATAAGGATTTTTCATTATTAATATACCAGGAAATATGCAGAGAAAACTTTAGCAGTATATCTTACTGTATCTTCCTTGGTTTGGGATGAATACAGTCAGAATTCTTCATAGAGAAATATGAAGCAATGAAGGTGTTAGGCCATTGCTAGGATCTTGCTTCCAGCAGGACTGGAAACATTAAGGCAGGATTTGAGGCAGTCATGGTAAAACTGCATCTTGACCAAAAGCTGTAGTGGCAACAAATTATTGAATTTTTGCTTTCTGGAGGGACTTCCATAGCTCTACATAGACTGAAATTCCCTCAGACTATAATTCATCCAGTCAAAAATGAGTAAACTCCTCATTGCCAAATCAGGTGCACTATTCCTGGTCATACACTCATTTTACTGACTGAGAAGCACAAATGGCTTCTTCACTATTTCTCAAAAGCTTCTTGCTTAGTCATAAAAGGAATAGACTCATAACTAACACCTGCTGATTATGCAAATATCAGCTTCCTATCATTACTTAGACATATCTCTAATTTATGTATGTTCTAGCTCTACCAGGAAAAGATTTCCTCCTAGTTGTTTACATGTCAGCACTTATTTGAAAACTCAGACAGATGTGTAAACAGGTTTGTTAGAACTCACTTATAAAGCTTTGCAGATGCATTTGTCACAACTGCGAACAGATAAAACAGGAACATTACTGGAGCAAATAGAACATCACAAAACTTATACAGAATTTTCTTCTTTTTTTCTGCACCCAGAATAATTGGATATGTGTTTCACACACAGAAAATACTTAGGAGAAATTAGTGCGTAAAGTTGCAGAGAAAGCCCAGCTGAAGTAATTTAGAGACAGTAATTACCTCCAGATTATTGTTATTGTAGTTCTTACCACACACCACCAAGCAGAAAATAAGAACCTCTGACTCATAGAATACTTGAAAGATATTGTAAAGATTCCCTGCAGTAAAGCTGTGTGTGTCACCTCATCGAAAAAATTAGTAAACAGATAATAGCAATCGTCTAAGCATGCTTTTGGAAGTAATGGCAATTTTAAAGGGCCATTTTTATACATAAATGCACATTTAGGTATACCTATAATTGGTGTTTTATCTGTATTCCAGTAAATACTCTTTATAGGCTAACCATGCTTGTGTACTTTTAGATGAAGGAACCTACCTAAGGAGTTGAATCACTTTAGTATCTTGTACATACCATATTTCAATAGCAGTCTGAAGTTAGAATACAAGTCGAGCGTAGTGAGAAAGAATGGGAGTTAAATACACTAAGCAAATGACGAATATCAGCCTTAATTAAATTTGTTAAGGTTTGCAGGAAAAATAGAAACAACAACAAATCAGGTCCCTGTAAAAGTTCTAGAATATTTTATTGCACTCCCTCATTTCCTCCCATCAGCAGTAATTTTCCTCCATTCTAGTTGACCTTTCCTTCTCCTGTTCCCACTATCATTCATTAGGAGAATTTTACCCTAAAATGCCACATTCCTCAGAAACAGTGAAGAAATATTCTACAATAAGCCTCTTCTACTATACTAGTTTTAGGGTTTATATTTTTATTTTAAAATAAAAAATACTAGTATATTTGTATTCACAGAGTTGCAAAGGTTTTATCTCATTTAGTGTAAAGAGAAAGCTAGTGCAAAGCAAGAATATATGCACTGTGGCAGCAGCTGCTGTTTACTATTTACCACAAAGTCCTTCTGTTTCTCAATTTGTCCACCCTGTTAAAATTAATTGCTTTACTAATTTTTTTTGGTGAGGGAATGATGCTATTCATGATATCTCATCTGAGCAACAAATTAACTATCTAATTATCTTAATCACTGGATACCAGATACTTAGAGAAACAAGTTCTGTGCAATTTATATAAACATAAAAATAAGCTACAATTATTTCATATTAATTCTCAAATCAAAATCACTCTTACTAGATGTAGAAATTCAGAAACTTGATAACATGTACAACACACTATGTTTCTCCACTGTTTCACATAGAAAGCTTCAGTATTTTTTTCATTGGATGAAAAGTCAAAATATTAAGACTTTTAAAGACTATATCTTTCAAAAGAATCTGACAATAATGTATCTTCAAAGTCCTGTACAGCATTAACCTTTTTTTCTTGGAACAGCTCTGATTCTCATGGTAATTGTTTTCTTGTCACTATTTCCTATTTTCAAATTTGGATTCTTAAATGGATGACATGACAATAATATGTCATGGCTACCTGACTTGAAAGATGCACATGAAAAATTTATAATAGAAGGTATATCCTGACCAGTGAGACTATTTAGGAGAATAGGTATAATAAATATGCAAATGTATATATCTCAGCTGACATAACATTGGTATTGGTATTAAACTGACACATGATTAAAAATCTGGATTTATTGTGACTAGAAAATGTCTTTTTTGAAAACAATTTTGGATTAACACAGCATGAAAACAAGTATTTTTTTAACAAGCCCTCAGTTTACCTTAGTACAAAACATTTATTATTTAGACATGTATTTTATGTTCAGAAAAAGAAAATAAATTTCCAACAGATACTTCTTAATCAGTTCTGTTAATGAACAAACATATTAGGTTTTCTTCACAAGGTTTTGGTAGCAGGTAGTCTACATGAGTGTCTTCTGTAAGAAGTAGCTAGCAGACTCTCCTATGTGTGATAGAACCAGTTCCAGCCAGCTCTAAGAGAGACTTACTGCTGGCCAATAGAGCCCACCAGAGACAGTGGTAGCTGTGAAATTGCAGAGGATAAGTGTGTGTGTGTGCCTCAAACACCGACAAATGGATGTCTGTGGAGCCAACCAAGAATTATTGGTAATAACATGCCATGAGAAAGAACAAGTTGTGGCTAGCAATGGAGGTCAGAGGTACATAGGGCAGCACTTTTCCTGGACAAATATCCTTGTTCTAGTTCCTGGAGGTAAGCACAACACAGTACAGTGAAAGTTTTCCTTCCTTCCTTCCTTCCTTCCTTCCTTCCTTACTTCCTTCCTTCCTTCTTCCCTCCCTCCCTCCCTCCCTTCCCTTCTCTTCATGTCAGCGTGTAATTTACTAAAAAAACTTTATGAAATTTTTTCAGCCCCTCTGTATTTTGTTGGTTTTTTTGACCCTGAGCATATACAAATTTTGAATGTTCCCCTTAAGGGTAGGATGTTACAGTAGTGCCTCTAGAATAAGAGATCTCCCTCGGGGGTAAAAACTGCTGTGCAACAGCAGACAGGAGAGAAAGAAGTCAGAATATATGAGAGAAACAGCAAGACACAAAGTTCAGTGAAAGAGGAGAGAGAGGAGATGCCAGAACAGAGATGCCCATGCAGCCTGTGGTGAAGACCATGGTGAGGCAGGTTGACCCCTGCAGCCCATGGGTGATCCCACACCAGAGCAGGTGGATGTATTTGAAGGAGGTTGGGAGGCAACACAGTGGGAACAGCTGACTCTGACTGACCAAAGGGACATTCCAGACCATATGATATTATGCTCAATATATGAAATGGAGTATGAAGGAAGAAGAGGGGGGGCATTTGGAGTGTTGATGTTTGTATTCCTGAGTCACTGTTATGTGCAATGGAGTCCTGCATTCCTGGGAATTGCTGAGCATCTGCCTGCTCACAGAAGATGGTGAATGAATTCCTTGGTTTGATTTGTTTGACTGCTTGGCTTTTACTTTTCCTATTAAATTGTCTTTATCTCATCCGACAAATTTTCTACCTTTTTCTCCTCTGATTATCTCCCCCAGTCCCACTGGTGGGGCAGTGAGCGAGTGGCTGTGTGGTTTTTAGTTGCTGGCTGGGGTTAAACCATGACAGATGTCCAGACATTCACCTAAGGTGTTCTTAGTGTCTTTATTTCCAAAACCAGCACCCATGTTGGTTTTTTTGCCTTTGTTTTTCAAAACGAGAGGTCATATATTTGTCTTAGTAGAAGATTTAGCTTGAGGTTATCAAATTTATTATGCTCAATTTAAGATGTTTCCCTAAATTTGGTTGTTTTCTTCTACAGTAACTTTAAAATTATCTTTGGGAATAGAGACAGAAATACAGTAGCTCTTTTCTGATATAATGAAAACACTACTGAGGCTTCATCCTAACTTTGCTAATTTATTCAAAGTCCAGTCTGTGTCCACATATTTAACTCACTGCAGCTGTAAAATCTTGACAATGCAGATGCAGTTAGTTCAAGCAAAAACTTATTAAACATTTTTAATGATTTCAGGTTTTTTTTCAAATTCTAAAAGTGGAAATTTATTTTGATTCTTACTGTGTAAAAAGTAAGAAGTGCTTGTTTTATCAGTATGGTAAGAATCAGTCATACTCACACTAGTCAGTCCCAAAACTGTGTTGACTTTAAGGAAATAATACTGTGTTCCAGCTGAATAAGTGATCACTTGAATGACTCCTTGGGCAGGTCAAGAGAAACAAAACAAAGATGCAAATTTATGTAGTGATTTAAATGAATGACATACCATTGTCAGTTTAGCAGTTGTCTTATTCATCACGTTAAGATGATGTAAGATTCAGGATACAAAGATGCTGAGATGGCACACACTGAGTAGAAACTATGTTCATAGCTTTAAGTTTTATATATATAAATATTCAAATTATATAAGAGCTAAAATTCTAGTAATTTCAAAACATGAATTTTAGGAATTTTCAGATCTACCATTGAAATTGCTTTCCCTCCACATCTTTCTCCATAAGAAGACAAAATAATCAAGCAGTCTCTTCTATTGAATACACCCAGTCATACCTTTATTGAATTAATTAGATGTTTATGAACAGTAGTTCTTTAGGGACGAGTGTGTTAATTTTGGGATGACAGTTATTTACTTTTGTTCTCTGTTTATGTACTTGGTAGGTGATAACTAATATTCCATTCTGCATTATCTCGTCAGCTCAGCTTGCTGGAGAGCATTGTGATAAGGTAAACGAACAATGAAACTGAGCTTAAATTAAGATTTCTAGCATAATGAAACTCAATATTCACAGCTCCTATTCCACACTTGAGATCCTGCACTCATTTTAATGCAATTAAAGAGAGGGAGGGAAAATGCTGTAGAATACTGAATATTCACACTGAATTGCTTTTAAAACTGAGAAAGCAAACCAACAGTGAAACTGAGATGACACTAAATGTTATCTCTGTATTAAATATAAATGCTTTCAAAGAACTTGCTCTTGCTACTGAAGATAATATCGAATTTCCAGACTACAGACTTTCTTTGCATGCTACTAAGAAAGAAAAATGTTAAAGATGAGGGTGCTATAAATCTCCTTTTATCTTGCCTTCAAAACCATACTTTTCTATAGGAGTTTGGCACCTGGTGCAGACTGGCACTTGTTGGCATGTACAAAATATCCAACAATAGATTATGATGGAGCTATTTAGAACTCTTTATACCTTATATGTAAAA
Source organism: Grantiella picta (assembly GCA_013397955.1). Lineage (NCBI taxonomy): Eukaryota > Metazoa > Chordata > Aves > Passeriformes > Meliphagidae > Grantiella > Grantiella picta. The sequence goes on along the minus strand of VZRM01007744.1, from coordinate 101,689 downwards.
TTTTCCATATGATTTTGGTTTTTTTTATTTCCTGTAAGAGATTTAAGAGATTCATTTATGTTTTGCACTGGGATAAATGATATGTGATAATCTGGGCTACTCCCTTCAGGTCCATAACAAAACAGGAACAGTAGCCTGAGGCTTAGTGCATGCATAGGCCCTTAGGGACAAAAATTGCACACCTATATTTTTGAATGCCTTTACACATTTATGTTTGCATGTGTATATACCTAAGAGGGTGGGTGATTCATAAATTTTTACTTTGCTCCTGAAACTCATGTGTTTGGAGAGCAGAGGCGTTGACAGTGATTTTTGCTCTGCCACCATTTCAGGCTGAATTAAAGTTCTCAGTGCTCTGATATCTGATGCTCATACTTGTGTATTGGCCAGCTTCATATTTAATCCATTTAAAAGTCCTAATTGGCAGGCAAACTCAAATTCATTACATCCTGCGAGTGTTGAATTTAACCCAAAGTATAACATGATGTGTAGAATTGTGATTATTCTAAAGTATGTTTTGAGATTTAAAGGCTGGAAATGACAGAACTAAAGAAACAAACATGCATACACTATGGTACGCATAGCCAGTACATGCATACCAAGCTGCTTTGTTGCTGTTTTTGCCTTACTACTGATTTATGTTCAGGGAATTACTGTAGAGATTATCATTGACTTGAGTTAGCTCTGTTATTTTATTTTTCCTTAACATCTTGAGGAGCAGCAAGTCTTTTACCTTTAGAGATGCAAATAGGATGATTTACAAAGTCATTACCTTTTTTGTGTCTCTTTAATTTTGTGTATCTCCTGTTGTTTGGTTCACCAAGCTCATAAATTAGATATAAAGGACTGAAATTTGAACTCCCCCTCTTACGACTTGTTTTACTAACATAGAGTTTAATACTTCACATAGAAGCTACTGTGGGCAGCTTTTTTCACAATAATTTCATTCTTTTGTAGAATAAATATTTGTGACAAGACATGAAGACTAGGCATCACAGATTGTATTAAATGTACAAAAAATGTGTGTCTCAGTCCCTGAGCAACAGTCTGATCTCAGTCTCTGTAGACTGTGATATTGCAGTAGATACTGCAATGCATTTTCTTCAGACACAGAATTGACCAAACTATTTAGAAATTGAAACAGAAATATAGAAATCAGGAAGCTTAGGAAGACACATTAAATTAGATATGCCGCAGATTAATCTGTGTAAACAATATGAATGTCCTATGGGGGAAAAAAATGAGAAAAGTTATTTATTCTTCTGTAACAAACACCTTTAACTGTACACTTTTTAAAACTCTTTAAACTTTTAACTTGAATTCTGTTTTCCAATGTGATGAGTAGAGGATTATAGTACTTCAGTGCAAATAAGTTCATGTTTTATAGAACACTTCTGCTTCGACAAAAATACTGGATCAGTCACACATGCTATAGCTTAATTTTTGCTCCAGTTAAATAATTTAATTCATGCTATCCAAAACATTGATACATTTTTCCTCTGTTCTGTAGCCAAACTCAAACCAATCTAATATATTTATTACTTGCATGAGTTCATCGATTGCAGATTTTTCTTTCAAACAGCATCAATACAAATCTTGAATTCTAAATTAGAGTGTTTGGACAGTACTATAAAAGCATTTAATCACCAAATGTCATTCAGAATGATTCATCCTCTACCTGATATTTCAAGTAGTATTTTTAACTGAAATGCTTTGTTGCCAAGCATTTAGGAATTCTGTTATCCTCTAATTGAGGTTCCCTCCTGTGCCTATCCATTTACTCTTTGTGGGGCATCGGAGAGGTGAAACAAACAAGCAAACAAAAAGTAGAAACACATTCTAAGACAGTCCAATTAAAGTACTAGAAGATTTGAGTCTCTTATTTCCAACTGGAGAAGAGAAAGTCCCACCTTAAATGGTCTCAAAGTCTAACAAACATGAGTTGCCATTTTCTGTGTAGGAAATACACTTTATGCTCAACAGAAATCCTATTTTAGAAACTAAAATTTCTGTTCCACAAGGCAAGGACAGCAATATCATGGAAATGCATATCAAGAGCTGAGTCTGGCATGAAACATCAGTGGATCAGCAATGCAGAATTGATGATTATAGAACAGTTCTCAACGGAGACTGACACATTGTAAAGAAAGCTTTACAAATAGATCTAGCTGATTAATTAATGGACATTTTGAACAGTTTGCAAAGAAATTTTCAGTCACCTGAAGCACAGTAGATTTCTTGATCTGAATGACTGCTATTTTAAAATGTTACTGAATAATGTTTTTCCTTGGTGTGAAGGATGGTGAAAATGCATTATTATGCATTTATGCTACTACTGTCTTCATACTGGAGCACACAGCATTGCCCATGAAGACTCATCTAATCTGAACTATTGTCTGCAGTGATGATTCCAAATGTGCTTTGTTCATATTTCTTTGTGTTTCATAGAATCACAAAATCATAAAAAAGTTTGTGTTGGACAGGACTTTAAATATTGTCTTGTTCCAAATTCCCTGCCATGGGCAGGGACACCTTTCACTAGACCAGGTTTCCCAAAGCCCTCTTTAGGTACTAGAAAACTGCTTAAAAGTCTCCCTGGGAACTTTTGTTCTCTAGGCTGAGCTTCCCCAGCTTTCCCAACCTGTCTTCATAGTAGTTCTGCAGAACTCTGGTCCTATTTGTGGACCTCCTCTGGACTTGTTCCAGCAGTCCATGTCCTTTTTATACTGAGGGCCTCAGACCTGGACGCAGGACCCCAGGTGGGGTCTATGAGGGCAGAGTACAGGGGAGAATCATCTCCCCCAGCCTGCTGCTCACATTTCTTTTGTGTAGCTCACAATGTGGTTGGCTTTCTGGGCTGCAAATGCATAGTGCCTGCTCATGTTGAGCTTTTTGTGCACCAACACACCCAAGTCTTTCACTTCAAGGCTGCCCTTAGTCCATTCTCTGTCCACACAATATTTGTGCTTGGGATTGTCCTGACCCCTGTGCAGGACACATAAACATTTTGTACATGACCGCAAAGAAATATGAGCTGAATATTGTATATATATATATGTATCATATATGTATATGTGATTGACTTTTCTTCTCTCCTGCCCAATATAATGTATTTTGACTGTATATTCTGCACACTTGTTAAGTACTCAAGGTGTAGAACAAAGTAGAAACTTTGAAAAGGTACATAGAATGTTTCATTTTATTTTTTACATGAAGGATTAGAATTCAAAATAAGAAATATTATTCTAATTAATTAGAAGTCTTTGAAAAATTAATTATAATCCTTTTGCTGCCACTGACATACAATTTGTATTTAAATAAGAAAGGGGAAAAGGGGAACTACATTACTATTTAATATTTTGCAAATAATTAGAGAGAAAATCCTATTTGCCATAAATATAGTAGAAGATTGCTGCCATTTGGAAGAAAACTTTCTATATGAAACAAGAATTTGTTTTCAGGCATATGTATAGATAAACTCTCTTCCTTAGAGTATTTTTTTAATGTTTCCTTGCTATATTATTGAACTGAAACAAGTCACCTAATTAGCTGGTTTCAATTCACCTATGAAGCAGCTAACTAGCAATCATTTTTTAAAAATTGCATTTATCTTTGTGCAGCAGCTCCAGTCACAAATTAACAAATCTTTCTCTAGATCTTCCACAAAGCTTTCAAAGGTAACTGATGAATTACCAAAGAGAACAGTACAACCTTGGACTCTCCAAGCAGCTATCTGCAGAATGAACCTTCATATAAGAAGTGGAATTAATGGCCAAGATGGAGAAGCAGCCTTTATCATTATTCATGAAATAATGAATTAAAATTTAATCGGAAATTTAAATAGAAAGTCCTTGGCACTTTTTTTCAGATCACAGTACTGCCTCAAAATCTAGCCGAAGATAAGGAGTGACATCAGCAGAGTTGCTCTAAACTGTGATTCTGGTGAAACAGCTGAAAAACTAGCAGCACTGTGGAAGCTTTGAAAGCTTATTGTATTTGTTGCAGAATGTGGCAGAATTCTATGTCTGTTCAGGACAACACGGAACTGAACATGTATTAGAGTTGTTCTGTTTTTCATCTAAACGAGTATATATTTTTTAATAGAAGAAAGGATCGTTTGGTGACAACAGCTTCCTTACATTTTCAGAAGTTTAAAGAATTTCATTATTGTAGTTTTCAAGTAATTCAATAAAGCATCATAAAAAAAGATGTCACAGAAAATAAACAAAAAACACAAAAGAAATCCACCACTTTAGACTACAAGCTTTCAGGAACATAATCAAAGAACAAAAGATATATGATAATGACTTTTTATTTTTTGCCTAATTACAAACCAGGAAGCTGCATTCAGGTCAGAATCTCAACACAAAATCACTTCCCTCTTTCGAGTGTGTATATATTTACTGAAAATGAATTTGTGGCCATTTGCAAGGTCACAAACATATATTGTCAACTGCCAATATGTGGAAAAAGGCTGCATATTATTGATAAAGTATATGATTCCTTTTGATAATATTTTCAATACTAGTTTTGACTTGGTATCAATCTGCTTTGGAATGTGTCTGTGTCATCTTCTTTCAAGAGATTTCAGAATCAGATTTTTTAATTGTCTACTATACAATAATGCAAAAGCTGATCATTTATTGAAATGGATCAAATTCAAATGGATGAGTTTTTGTCTAAATCTATGTCTTTTTAAATGGTAAACTCTTTAAGAACACAATGGCAATATTCTAATGAACAGCTTATATTTTCACTCTATGCCTAATTTATTTCCATGAATGGAACGTGTGTGTTTTTATGAAAAAAAATATTTTCACAAGATAAAATTAGTTTTCCATGGGCCCTTGGAGCATCTATCAAAAAGAGAGCTGGACTTGCTCAGCCTGGATAAGAGAAGGTTCTGGAGAGACTTTATTGTGACTTTTCAGTACTTAAAGTGTGTCTGCAAGAAAGATGGGGAAAGATTTTTAACAGTCCTTTTTGTGACAGGACAAAGGAAGATGGTATGAAACTGAAGGAGAGTCAGTAGATAAAATAAAGAAGTTTTTTTTTTTAATGATAATGGTGAAAACAAAGGAACATGTTGCCTGGAGAGGTAGCAGATGCCTCATTCCTGGAAGTATTCAAGGCCAGATTGGACAGGACACTGAACAATGCCATCTGGTTGAAGATGTCCCTGCTTTTTGCAGGTGAGGGTTTAAAGGTCCTTTCCAGGCCAAACTATTCTATGATTCTATGAGAGAAATATAAACAATTCTCCTATATGCAAAGACTTCAGGAGCATTAATAGAAAGTAAGTTCTTATTTCCTAAATAGTAGAAATGTTGAGTATTTTCAACTGGAAAAAAAGTTTCAAACAATTTTTGAGAAGACAAGGGGAGGAGAAGAAACTAAGAAGAAATGTAATGGTTTTATTTATTCATCAAAAACGTTTAATCTTATTCTGTGAAGGCAATTCCTAAAGGAATCTTCTTGTAGACTTCAATAAAAATCACACTGAACAGGCAATCAGTAAAAGCTGAATATCAAAGACAAGAAAGCAAACAATCAGTTCTAGTGTTTTTATCCAAAACTTTACTTTATTTTATCATTTTTTTTTTTATTAGGCTGAACGGTTCTAGGGAGAAATCTGTAACATCAGTTTAAGATATAAGCCTTAGTGTGGGGTTCCTTTCATGAATCTCCCTTTGCACTTGCTACATAAATATCTTGAACTAAATATATGAACATTAAATCACTAAAAGATGAAGTTAATTCCCTTATTTGGTAGTTCTTGTTTTTTTTACTGACTTCTAACATTAAAACGTAAAACAAATAATAGTGTTACACATAATTCCTTACCATTTCCTACACAGTTTCATGGTGATGTAATGAAGATTTTTATTTATTTATTATATGAAAGCGGAATAAAGGCTTTCTCAACAGTTTGTTAATAGAAACAAGAAATACCATTCCACTGTTGTGGTTCTCAAATGTACCTTTGAAGGTGTTGCATCCAAAGAAAACCTTCAAAAGAGAAAGAAACACTGGGGTTAAATGGACTCCAGTTTCTTCTCTGAAAAAATATATGTACACAATACTTTATTGGTGACCAGTATTGATTTTCTCTGACACATGATATTTTCTATCAATTATTTTTGTGAAAAAAATATTATAGTCATGCCTTCTTACTAGCTGTAAAAGATGGAAAATATGTCTGATGATGTCTTATTAACAGAAAACATTTCATCAATGTTTTTCATCAATCAATTTTCATCAATCCCCTAAGTCAGGAAGTAGATCTGTTTGGTATCCATTACTACCTCTTTGTTCCATTTTTCCATTTGGGTTTGCATGTACTCTGAGGGAAAACAGCTAAACACTTTTAAAATTAGGTCTTCTTTATTTCCCTGATATAAGTGAGGCTTAATAAAGAGAAGTTCTGTAAATATAGATTATTGAGTTACAGGTGAAGAGTAAATAAACTTAATTTTCATGTCTTTGTATTTTTACATACTGAATAGCAGCAACAATATTTTTGAGAATAGAGGAATAATAATGGCTTTCATGGCAAAGGAACATTTAAAAGAAATACCTAAATCATTAAGAAGTAGTTCTCTTTGATGGAGAAAATGTAATACTGAAAAAAAAGGAGGCTCATATACATAGAAAATAATAAAAATTGCATAAATTTTAAAAGAATATAAAGAAAGTGGTTATGCACATAAACCGGACAAAACCTCTTAGATTTCAAATCCAATGGTATAAATGGGGTAGATAAAATGCATTACAGATGTAATTTCTAGCCTCTGTTGCTACAAAAAAATTTCTGTATTCTTGAGACAAGCTAAATACTGTTGTGTTTCTAACTCCATCAACAAGTGTCTTAAGATTCAAACAGATGTTCCTGGGTTTTTTTGCCCATTGGTGCCAATACTCATTATAACTTTGCCCAGAGGAGTAAGGGAACTAATAGAGTATATCTGTAACGTTAACTTGCTGAGAAATGGCCCATCTATGCCAGAGATTTGCTTCAGAAAACACAGACTTTTATTCAGATTTTTTCCCCATGGTGCTCATCGTAGATATCCCAAATACCTATGAGTCACTTTGGAGCATAGATGGGATGAAATACCTAATGGACTGGTTTGCATTGTAGATATTATCCCAAAGACACAAAGCAAATCTAAAAGAGTTTATATGCATACATTTTTAATTACAAATTTTTACAGCTTAAACATATTGGATTGCAAGCAAATCAAGGTTCACTTACTCCCCTATGAGCCATCATAATCAAGGAGTAAAATCTTTCTTTTTTCCAGCACACATTAAAGCAATACAATAAAAAGTTCTTATTCCAATGATAAAAACTGGTTTTTATGGCTCTACTTTGTTCAAAGTACCCCCCCTAAAAAAAAAAAAAAAAGTAGCGATTTTCAGCAGTAAATGGATGAAGAAGGATGCAACATTTAGTGATTAACTTGGAAAATTCAGAGAAATATAAAAGTTTATAAAGAATGACTGTGAAAATGTACACAGGATCCATGGTAAACTCATAAAAATAAAATATATGAGTTTGTAACCTGTGGTATTTAGAGGATACATATATTGTTCTGAATATTCTTTTACCTGACATGAACTGTAATTTAGTTTTGACCTGTAAGAGCCTAGACAGTTGTTCAAAGTACCTTTAAGCGTGGGGGGGAAGTTGTTTGCTTTTGTAAATTTCACCAGCAAAAGATTGAAGCAGTTCAATATTTTAAACAAAATATCACACATCATGTCCATGTCCTTTAGAATGACTTTTTAAGTTCTGTTCATGGATTATAAATTTCTGTCAGTTCTCAGATAAAGTATCCTGTATTACTCATGGATAGCAAATTCATTCTGTTACAGGTTTTGTGCATCTCCTGTATACATGCTACTTAGAAATCTTGCACATAAACAATAAACCTAGTGAATAAGTATTTGTATCTCATTTGCCAGAAATATGAAGGGTATCTTCAAGGCAAGTTTATCGCAGTGCATCTGCATCAGACTCTTTCCATATGCTCAGTGGAGTTGACCTTTGTATGCCCAGAATTTCTGGATGTTTGGAAACTCTAAATATCCTCTGAGCAGACGAGTAAATGCTCAAAAATTCAAGGTTAGGGGATACTATCCTGGGATTCAACCTACACACAAATTCCAAGTGGTCAGTGAAGGTTTTAGAGAAATCTGCTTGTACTAATGACTTTTGATTTGTGAAAAAGCTTGATGTCTAAAACCTTTTATTAGCACAAGCTTTAAGAATTATCTTTTAAAGAATAACTGCCCTGTATACAAAAAGGTGAAATGGAACTTTGATTGATAATTATGTATAGGACCATGACCATAAACAAAGATAAATTATGTGTTTATCTTTGTTTATAAAAACACAAGAAAAATTCTCATGGGAAAGGTCTGTGCTAGCCACAGGACACCTTCCTGAATGTTTTATAAAAGACTTTTTTCCTGTCCAAAAGACCATTTCTATTTATAAGTAACCCATGATTTCTTTTGGAGGAGACCTAGTATGATAGACATCTGTCACAATTTTAATAATTTCTCAGTGAATAGAAGTATGTAGTTGTCGCTGTTGAGCCGCTAGCAGAGAGAGAAGACCTCTGACTCAGTGTGGCATAAAAGATCTGTATTTTATTTATTTTTCCAACTTATATAGACTTTTCAAAGGTCACTCAGATTGGTCAGTCCGAAACTTCCCCCTAAGCCTATTGGCCAGGCCCGAACTGCGCACATCTCGAGAAACTGTTTTAATAACATCCAAACTTTATCTTTGTTTATAAAAACACAAGAAAAGAGAGAAAAATTCTCACGGGAAAGGTCTGTGCTAGACACATGTAGTATCTTAATAATATTATTGTAAAAAATTAAAATACATGAAGGATTATGTCCTTTTCTTTGCAAATTAACAATTAAATAGGAAAAGAGCCTCTGAAAAATTAAGGAACTTTCTCTTTTTTGTGTCACTTTATTTTTTTCCACAAGACTTAAATAGTGCAAGTTTGGTTAGATGTAAATGAATATCCAGGAAATTACCCAAATAATCAAAGTCCAGGCTTTAACACTTTAAGCTATTCCAAATTATTGTCTCACACTGACTATGAAACTGATCTGGCACCTGATGCTACTGAGTTGTTACTTTCCAGTTTCCTTCTTTATTCTTAAGACTTAAAACCTTCTCACGTCAATATTTATTTTTAAGGTTCTTAGAGTCACTAATGATCTGCATCAATGCAATATCATCTCTTTTAGTACTTTTCGTTCTTGTGCTATTGTAACCTATGTACATTCCCAAAGCTTTTCTCTCAGTGCAGCAATTTTCTCAGTAAATCTAAACCAAGGTCACACTGCAGTTTGCATCTAACAGTGCCTCGAGAGGTGTCTCAGAGACAGCTGAGAGACACCTGGTGTAATGTCAGTGGATACAGAAAATAGGATTCCCCAAATACCAAACATGAAAATGCTACAACATGAAAAGATCATGCACCCAGACAGCTTGGGAGCTTTGTGTCCTTCATGAGGAAATCACAATAGTTCAAGAGGCACATGATTAACTTACGCACTCTTAAGTTGTAACAATCAGGCACATACTTTGCCAGGTACTAAAAGCTTAGATATGACTTGTATTTGGTTCTGAACAAAACTGCATTTTCTGAGTGTCAGAACATTATCCCAAGGTAGCAACCGCCAAGAAAAACCCCCAAGAAAACCCCCATACTTTCTATGCATTACTGATCACAACAGCTACAGTATTGGTAGAATTGCTGATTTTAAACTAATTTTGAACCAAGAAAAAAGTCTGACATGTTCAATCTCCAGAGATGCAAACTTTGTTTTTCTCTAACCCTTCTCCCATTCTTCAAGGAAATTGAAATGTTACTCCAGTACTAGCTGGTAACATATAACTCTGTAGGAAATATAATACTAAAAGAAGTGGAAGGGCATGATTTTCATATTAAGCAGGTTGTACTAGTGTTGGTAGGAGCTATTTCTTTGAGTAAGCTGGCTATTTTAATCTGAGCTTTCTGTATCATATGGTGTGTCATGTTGCTTCTTAGCCTATCCACCATCTGTGATGGAATTACTTTCAGAGAATATTTTGTCCTTGTGTGAGGCAGGTTGGAGCAGAATCTATAGTCTGAAAATTCAGAGGCCAGCAGGAAACAAAGCAGAGGGTTTTTTAACAGATGAAATCCACCAGCCAGTTATATCAGGGATTCTGAGTGAAAACTATTTTAAGCTCTAAGCACGTGACTGGCAATTGTGGAAAAAGACTTTGAGTGCCTGCAACAAACTGGTACAAGGCACTTTAGAAAGCAGTGCTATTCTTTTCCTGCTCTCTTTCCTCTCAAGTCTAGCCTGGCTTTTGCAAGTAGGGCCTGTGCTGAGAGTGAATAGTAATCATTCCACATCCAAGGCAATGGGTAAATCCTCAGGGGAGCTAAGGAACATATGTGAAAGCAATTGCTGTGACTCCTTTTGAAAGGTTACAGAATGCATTCCCCTAACACCCTGTCATTCTCTGTTCTGCTGACTAACAGAAACAAGCATGGGACTCAGTTGCTCCCTTCCTTGCCCACCCCTCACACTTTGCCTTATGCTTTCCACCCTTTCTGAGCACATCAAAGCCTTGGAGTTTGTGACAGCATTTTGCTCGAGGCAATTGCTGCCAGTAGGCTCTCTCCTGAGCTCATGACTTTGGAGGACTGTATATTTAATAACTTTATTCTGTGCAAAAAAATCTCAAATAAGTGTGTAAAAATATTTGTTATGTTGAGAAAAATATTAGTTTAACAACACACAAAACATTTTTCTGGTTTGTCACTGTAAATATTGAGCAAGGGTCAAGTTATTTGTCTCCACCTACTTTATTAAAATAAAATTATAACACAAAATGTCATAATGTCTGTCATTTTAGGAAAAAAATAATTCCTTAAATGAATAACTGAGTTTTTCCTGCTGTTTTGAACCAGTAGGCTGTTAAACCCAGTGAAAAATCTTTTTCAACAAATCACTTGTATTAGTGCAATTAGAAAAATAGAAAAACTTCAGGAACATCTATTATTTTTATTTAGCATTTATTTATTTAGAAAAATGGTAATTGGTCAGCTTTTTTAATTAGCTCTTCTTGGAAAAAAATTAACTTACTTAGTGGATGTTCAAAAATGGTGGAAGATGTCTTTTTGACTAGGACTATAGGCACCAATAAGATTGCTGGGATTTAATTTAAAAAAGAACGAAAAAGCAATTTAAGAGGAACAACAAAAAAAAATCATAATACTATTTAGTTTAATGTTCTGGCAATTTTTGAATTAAGTGAATTTTTCTTAAATCTGCAATTAAAAATCACTTTGCTTTTTCTAGTTTTCTCTGAGATTGATTTCATTTAAAGCAAAAGCTTGCAATAGCAGGGACAATATGAAGTACAAGAGGTAAAATAGTTGACCAGTTACTAACTTTAAAGTTTCAATATTTTCATTCTGAAACAGAATATGAAAATAAAGTTATGTTCGGCATTTTGGAATAAAAAAGGAAAAAAGAAAACAAAGAAGAAATAAGGTTTCTGAGCATCCTAATTAGGATAAGGCAAGTACGTAACATATATTAAAAGAACAAAATGTTTTTCAAGGCACTTTGAGCAGTCTTAGATTTCAAAGCAGTATTCACTACTCAGTCTTTGCATCTGTCCATCTCTCTGGTATCTGACCTTGAGCCACCACAACCAGAGTTTTGAAAGTCACTCAGAGATGAAAATGTAAGGCAAATAGATAGAAAGGCAAATATGAAAAATAAGTCAAATATAAGAAATAATTCTTGTGTCCTCACTAACACTTTTAAACAAGACTTATTTAGAATCTGCTTACTGTTTTCTTATTTACATTTCTTAACCTTGTGTTCTTCTTTCGTATTCATAAAACATATGATTTTGGGCATATCGTTGTGTTATGATGTTCTTTTCACAAATGTCATGACATTTGTCCTCCAGGCTGATTTCTATTCTCTTCCCTCATTATCATTCCTGCTTGGAGGCTGTCCATGCTCTTCTCCTTATTCCTGTGCCAATTCTTGACACCTGGCCACAGTAACCTTTCAAATGGTTTAGGACATGGAATTCCCTTGGTTTAGGATCATTTCAATGTGCAGTTAAAGTTAGGTATGTTTGGACAGATGCCCAGGTGTTTGTGAGGCTCCATTCTCATTTATAATTTAAAAATCCTGAGCTGCTTTTACCAAATAAGATAATATTTATTCAGATTTGTTTCTTCAAGATACACAGGCACAATTATGCAGAGGGATGCATGCAGGCAGAGATACAAGAGAGTTTGTCAGGGCAGGAGGGACAGCAGAGAAGAAGAAATATTGAAGAAAAGCAAAACAGGTACCCAGAGCAGGGCAGGAGAAAAAGCAGCTACCCCAGAACAGACAGTGAGGAGGCTGAGGAATAAGTGTGACTGCAAAGGGATTGCAGCTGATGGAGGAATCCACGTCACAGCAACAGAGCAGAACCTGCAGAGTACGGAACTCCAACTCTACTTGCATAAGGGACTGGGGATAACGTGGGACACCAGGAAGTAGGGAGGAAAGGTGTTTTCAGATATTTGTTTACTTGATTCTTATTTATTTTTCAGCATTGGAAACCAAATATTTGCTAATGGGCAATTGAAGTTCCCTACTTGAAATACTTTTTTTGTCTCCGGACAGCCCTTCAGCCTCTTTGAAATAAAATGTGTAAAACTTTAGAAACTGATGTAATGCTTCCTTTCTGTAGAATTTTTTAGGAATAATGATAATATCCTCTTTATTACCAATTATACAAATAATATAGTGATGAATTTGGAACAAATGGTTAAAATGCATAAAAGTAGGATCACTAGATCATTATATTAGATCATTTATGTAATTGACATAAATGGATTTACTGGCCATATCCATAATTAAACATGATTTTAATTTTCAGCGAATTACATTTTTAATGTATAATACCCCTTCTGTCTCATCTCATGGCTACCATTTATTTCTACCTTTTATTTCAATGTGTGAATTATTTTTGAGTATGTAAAAATAAATCAGTTAATGAATTAATAAGACTTTTAAAATCAGACACTCTTAAAGATATTAAAATGTTCTGTTGGTTGGAGTGTACTTTAGTACCTTGTAAAAACGTGATGGACTCCTCAAACTTGTTGGCCAGTGACTTTAAAAGAAAGAATGTTTTTATTATGTATTTTACACATGTTTTCAGATAACCTTTCTGTAATTAGATGGTTTTGGGGTTTTTTTAGTGTTCTTGAGCTGTCCATTCCTTTATCTGGTTACTTTTGGAATTTTTTAATACATTTTTACCTTTTTATTTCTGGATATGTAAGCCTCCTCAGTACCACTGTTTTTGTATCTACTGACTAACCCAAAATTCTAAGCCTAAGAAGTAATTTTGTATGTTTTCTGAGACAAAAATAAGAACTATAAACATTATAAAAATAATACCTTCTCTTCAAGACACTGATAAATAAGAGGTGCTTCATGTGAATAGGCTTTATGATAAATGTGTTCAGATAGGGGTCAAGGAATCTCTTGATTAAAGTCAATAAAGCAGAATGATGCCTGGGAAATACCCTTTAAGGTCAGTGGAACTACAGCCTGTATAGTCAAGAGCATATTTCAACCCCAAATTTACTGTGGCCTTCTGAAGAGTTCTCCCTGCAGTTCATTTTGTATTTAGTGTCTGGAGCTGATTTATATACAGACTGTTGTAGAGTTCCCTAACAAAATATTTTATATATATGTTCTTCTTAAGAGTGATTAGAGGTGAACATCTGTGCCCTACACAAATTATGTCATTATGAAATTAACTTTCAAAAGTTCATAAAGAGATATGGTAGGTGCAACAGCTTGCTTATTCATAACAATATGGTGACCCAGATAACTGACAAGCTAGATTTGTTTACCTTTCTTCTTCTTGTCATGTGTATTAAACAATATATAAGAAAGTGCATACAGAAATATGTCAAACTATAAGTTATAAACACAATAAACCTATATTTTCTTAAGTATTGTTATATAAGGTGAATGTAGTAGCTAATATATTAGACATATTGCTAAGCTGTGAAAAGCTATCTACATGGGCCTACATCCATAAAAGACTGCATAACTTCAGACTTTGACCATATGTAGAATTGAAAAATGAGATATGTATCTACTTTATTTAATTAGAGGAATAAAGACTAAGATATATTTGTCATTTTCAGCTTTGTCAAAATAAAAATTCAACAGTCATCTATTTGCAGCTTCCTATTATCACAGAATGGCTACACATATGAAGTATGAAACTTAAGATGAAATATCCATCTGTATTGCTTTAGATCAAGCTGATTATAGGATGTTCTGCTTCTGGGAGCCATCTGATTTAGACAGTAATGCATGATAAAGGGTGAGAGAGAGATCTGTCACAACATTGCAGTTTTTGAGACAGAGAAATTAAGATAACAGTGGAGCAAAGTTAAGGTAAAAAACCTTTTGACAATATGGTCCTTTCAAAAGAAGTTTGTTTGCAAATTTCTGCATTTAAATGATCACATTTGTCACCGGTTTTCTGTCTTTGTGACTTCCATTGGTAAACCTTTTCAAGACAACTCTGCCTATTCATAATGTTATCATATAATAAATAATTCAGCTTTTTTTTTAGGTGGCATATGCTCATTTTGCTTTTTTTGTTTGATTGTTTTTTCTGAGGTATCAGTTATTTAATATCAGTGCTTTACAATTTCAGATAATACTGTCTGTTTCAAAGAAAGAAAAGTGAAATAGTTACAGATCTTTCATGTGATCCCTTACTGATTTCAGACAGGGATATGGGCTAGCTGTCTTTTACCACAGCTGACTACTGACTGTGAGACAGCAGGGTTTAATACTTGCTCGTTGAACAGCTTGTGTAATGATTTGCACCTATAAAACTTGTCTAGAACTCTACCTTTTCAAAAGAGTATTTTACATTACACTATTCAGAGAGGAAGACAGTGCAAAAATATCAAGCCGAATATTTTAGACTGACTGACAAACCCTTGAATATTGCCTCATAAAATTCCCAGCTGTAACTCTTGCTCTACTGAGACTCTTACAATGTTAGAAGGATACGTTCCAAAGTTTTTGACAAAGCTGCATTAGCTTGGTGGTTATTGGAGCTCATCCAAACCAGTGTGTGACCAATGTAAAAAGAAGTTAGTCCACTGAAAACTCACAGCAAAACGCCTCAATGTAAGTGAATATGAGTTCTCACATTTACCATATTAAGGTCTACTCTTTTGTCACACTCTGCTGTGCTCCACTTGGGAAGATTATAACTACAGAAGATAAAAAAGAAAATAATGCCAGGTCTGTGTCATAAATATGTTTGCAATACTCTCAAAGAAGTGGCATAAAATATATTCTAAATTGAGCTACATTGTGTATGTGTTGGTGGAGTGCAGAAATATCTAGACTAGAAAAAGGAGAAACTGAGAAAGAGAGAGCTCTGCTTCTCTGAAAATGAGGCCGTCATTGTGCCATAAGCAGATGCAAAGCCTTTCTTCTTCTTGAAGATAAAGGACCAAACACTGTAGAATACAAATGATTGAGCGAACAGAGCCATTTCTCTAAAAGGTCTTAAATAAAATATTGTCAAATAAATAGCCAAAAAAACTCCAAAATACCTGCAATTTGCCTAGAAATTACTGTCAAATGATTATGAGGATACGGAAGAGTTTTCTTTATGGTACAGCATGAACCAACAGAAAATTTTGTTTTCTGTGCATGGACTTGAAAATTGCCTTCAAGGAAAAACTGAAATACAAGTAAAGAAATTTTTATGAACTGCCACAAAATTCCACTCTGCAAACTGTCTAAGCACTCAGAATAGAGATGCATATTTTGGTCCCAAAGCCAAGAGAAGATCAAATGAGTAGTGTGTAGGGCTAGGTTTTTGCAAAATTGCAATTTGATAAATGCTCTTTTAGGCAGGAGAGGCCAGGAAGACAAGGAAGGGGAGTTTCCCTTCAGGTGAGACAGCAGCTGGAGTGGATGGAGCTGAGTACATGGAGCTCTGCCTGAAGTACAATGCAAGCAGTAACTTTGAAAAAGGTGCTAAGGTATTTAATTTAGCAACACCCTTTTCAGGGGTTAAGTAGATATATTTTTCCTGGTTTTTTGCAGTTGCAATTACTATCTATTTTATTTTGCCCAAATAAATTACTAATCAAATTATGAATGTTGTCAACACTGTTTACCTTCATCAGCCACAATTACTCAACTCACATGGATAAGATACTTTGTACTGTTTTAAATTTATTGAGACATATTCTTACCTCATAGCAATATTGAGTTCAGTGCTGAAGTCAACATTTTGCAAAATGTGACCACTAAAATTTTATCTGCAGTTCAAACCTACAAATTTTAATTGTAGAGCTTATTGGCTTTTCTTCTATCATCTGTGAAAATTGATGATTTTTGTTTCACGGATATTGTGAAAGCCTTCTGTAGTTCTATCTTCTGTAGTTTTACTCTCTCTTTGAATGGATCTTACTATCCTAGTCTTTCTTCAGTTTTCCAAACTTTTTATCATTTTAATTCTGCCTTCTGAATTTTTAAATTTGACTGTTTTTTTAGCAGTTAAAATGTGATATGAAAAATTAAAACAATTTTACTGAGGAATTTATTTTTACATGCACAAATATGCAAATATTAAATAATAGTAATGATAGAATCTATGATTTGCGCTTAAACCAGCATTACATTCCAGTGAGTAACAATGAAATAGAAAGTATCATTAGTTCCATTGAGTTCCACATCGTGTAAAAAATTAAAGATATTTTAGATTATTCTTTAGATAAAGAAATTTATAAAAAATTACCTGTTGTATTTTTGTTTCCACTCGTAATTATTCTAGAGTGAGAACAGGTTTAACATACATTAAGCAGCATCTCTTTGCTTAAAAACATCAATCTCATGCTTTGTATTGTGGATAATTTCTTTGCAGTTAAACTCTTTTAATGTTTCTGACATGTAATGACTACCTGTCCTGTTATCTTTGCTTGAAAAAATGAAAAATTATAGAACATCAAAATATAGATCTATATACCAAGTTTTGACATTCTAGCAGGAGTATTTCAACATACATCTATTTATAGTACTATAATATTTCTCCATATAAAATTTCAGCTGAAAATAGATAATTTACATGGGCACCTGTAGATTGGATAAATGGCAACTTTTTTAACATTTTTTTTAAATAGGATATTTAATTCAGCTATTGTCTTGACTAACTGCTGACAGGTTTGAGCATCAAATGGCTCAGCATCTCTATGTCACAATCCTGCGTATGCAAAATGGCTAGTCTAGGAAGAGACTGTGGTTGTAACTTCCTGGTCAATGCAGAACTAAAAAGTTTTATTAATAATTTAATAATCAGATAAAACACAGAAATATTTGAAATAAAAGTATTCAAAATGTTAGTGGTGACAGGGAAAAAAATCTATACCTGAAGGCATTACTAGTGACCGAAACACCATTTTTTAACACAGTGAGGAACTATCTGCACACATACTGATAACAGTCTTCTGGCTGTCCTTGTTTTGCTTGACAGGACAAACTACATATGTGAAGAAATTACACCGGTTTTTTTCTGTTTCAAATATTTGCACCTGTGAATACTATCTACAATATCTCTCAAGGTGATCTGTTATCTGTCTTCATGAAGATAGCATCTACTGGTAATCAAAGTTTTATTTTCATGAAGAATTCTGACCTCAGTTTTCAAGGGAAACTTTCGATTAGCTACCAAGTTTCTTTAGACTTACAACGAGGGAATCATGTCAGAATTTATATCATAATCTAACTAAATTTTTATGAAATTGATTAGTACATTTGTGCTTATGGTGGAAGTAACAAACATGAATAAAATATTTAATATCTTCCACAACAAATAATCAGCAAATATTTTACATAGGCATACCAAATATCTAAAGAGTTGAAGAAATCTCGTATTGATCATTAAAAAACTCTGTTCAGCAGAATTTTCTTATTGATTTTATGCACTACAGTGTGCATTTTGAGAAATCATCCAAAGTCCTTAATTTTAGCAGTATGAGTTAGAAAATGTATTTTTGTTATATTCTACATTGCCTTATGCTATGGGACTCTAGTACAGTGTGCTTTATTTTACCAAGGCCTTGAGATAACATTGTAAAATTAATTTATTAATGAGGACTCAAAAAAAGTTCTCACAGGTGGTCAGGTCATGGCAGTTAACACTATGATTTAAATTAAGAGTGTGCAGAATGATATGAAAGTACACTTGAATATAGTACATACCTAGACAGAAACCTTAGTTAATAAAAAGTGAAGCAACAGAGCTCTGAAAAAAGACTTTTGAATGAAAAATCTATTTCAAAGGCTTTTGTGGGGTTGTTTTTTTTTTCTTTCAGCTATTGATATTTGTTTACTGAAGAGTTATGTTGAATAAATTGAACAGAAGTCACTAGGAATAGTAGAAGTGATATCACTACATGAGATAATTGCGCCAGAGCTAGTCATAGAGTCATAGAAAGGCTTGTCTTGGAAGGGACCTTGAGGATCATCTAGTTCCAACAGCCCTGCCATGGACAGAGACACCTTCCACTAGACCAGGTTGCTCAGAGTCTCACTCAACTTGGCCTCCAACAATTTCAGGGATGAAAAATCTACAACTTCACTGGTCAACCTGTTCCAGTACCTTGTCACCCTCACAGTAAAGAATTTCTTCCTGACATCTCATCTAGACCTGCCCTCTTTCAGTTTAAAACCATTGCTCCTTATCCTGTCACTACCTGCCTATAGAAGAAGTCTGTCTGCCTGCTTTTATTACGCCCTGTAAGATATTGGAAGGCCATAATGGGGTCTCCCCAAAGCTTTCTTGTGTTAACTTTTTCAGGACAAGAATCTTCTGCTTTTATTTTTGCTTTTATTTTACTGTTCCTATTTCAGTTTGAATGTATCACTTTTTGCAACATATGACTATTATGCGAACACTTTCCGAGTTTTAAATCATCAAAAAAGATTTTAAAATATATATTCAAATTGTCATATAGTAACTTGATTCAAATGCAAGATAATTTGTTTCTGTCTGCTGTGCCACCCCCAGAGGTAAAATTTCTTTCAGCCATTCCATGTTTTGTTGTATTTGTTATTTTATTATCCCTGAAAGTTAACTATTGATTTTTGTTTATGCAAAATGCAAATGCATTTTGGAAAATGTGATCTTCCTCTAGATATCTTGATATTCATCACAGTCAGTATCAGTTTTAAAAACATAACCTTTGAACAGAAACAATGTCTCAGTTTTGGCAATACCATCTGGAAATTTTATGTATATTGTCTCTTAGAAAATGTTATCTAATAGGAAACTTTTGTCCTAAAAAAATCATACCTGTTAACTATCCATATGATGCACATGGCAAAGCTTTTACATTGGAGAATATAATTTAACTTCTGTGGAATTATATTTTAAATATTTTTCATTTGCATATGTTAAATCCATCCCAAATCTGCTATAATTGAAAAATAGGATGAAATTATCTCCAAAAATGAATAACCATAAGTAACTAGCTAAGAACCACAACTCACTTTCCCTGTTATCAATGTCACTATCAGCTCTCTGCACATGGAGACTATTATTGCAACTGTCATAGAATTAAATGAAATCTATCCAGCAACATCTGGCTCTTCAGAAGCAAATATGAATAATTTCACCAGCTTTCCTATCTCTGTCTGCTTATTCTAATTATGATGTAATGGAGGACATCAGCAGGCTGTGGACTTGGTAATTAACCCAGGGCAGATGAGAAATAGGCATAGTGAGATGAGCAAGGCACATAGATCAGCACAATCAATTATCTTTTTTCTCAAGGCTCTTAAATACAGCAGTGACCTTGTGATGGGAAACAGTAAGTTACACTTGAACCCATTTAGGAGGTCAGACATTTCGCAATACATTACAGGAGCTAAATTCTTGTTTTTCAATTGTTACACAAAGAGGAGTAGTAGGTATGCATATAAAATGTACAAAGTATATATGTATAAATGTATATGTATCTATGTGTATATGTATATATGTATATACGTGTATATGTATATATATGTGTATATATATATATATATACAGACTTTGCAAGCCTTTGTGTTTCTAATACATGTGTAAGCTTTTAGCTTGTTCATTTTCTCTTTTCATTAATTAGCCTACACAGCTTTTCTTCTGTCTGTAGGTATTGAAGTAATATGGAAAATCATCTGAAAATATGGTGATTAGGGGAAGAAAACCAGAAAACCTTTGAATGTTATTTCCAGTCTTCACATATAAGTGTGGACACATCGACAAAATCTGTTTTAAAGTATGCTCACTCATATTGCCTGGTGTTTTAGAGACTGTGGAGCTCATTTAATTCAGATTGCAGACACATCCAGTTCCTTGCCTGAAATGTTATCACTATAGAGCAATTGGACTAATGATCCTAGATTTATTCTGGTAGCATTCTATGCTGCCTACACTAAATGAAGCAATTCGGTGCAGTCAGACATTCATCCACGGTGTCTTATTCGGCATCATTAGTTGAAACTTTGTGCCATCAAAGCCGTTATAATAGAATGAGGAATCTACATACTAACATAGTTTCCTATACTGCTTATTTTAAAGACAAAGTAAGAAACATCCATCACAATAAAGACAACGAGTAAACAAGAGGAATAAATCCAACTCATTAAAATGAACTATTTTAAAGGAAGGTGGAAGAGTTTCACAAGGGAAGTAAAAATGCCAGTTGTGATTGTCTGTGAATCTTTGGCAGGGAGAAAATCCCACTAAAGTGTTTTTACCATGAGCAGGGTTCTTGCTGCTACTTCAAGACAATGTAACCTTTCAGTCAAATTATTAGATGGAAATAAATGTTATAGGACTTAGCAATTGTGTAGTGCCAGATGCTGCTGCAACAAGTTTTGTTAGTTTAGATAATGAATTGTGACTTGAAATGTACTTGTAAATGCAAAAATGGAATTTACTTTCATTTACTTATTTATTTTTATTGACTTGATTTTTCTGTCATCCATATGGGAAGGTAACCTTTACTGGAACCAAACTTTTCAAGTTTTAGTGGGCATAGTGGACATATAAGCCTCAAAGTCAGGTTTTTTTATTTTCTCCTGTATGTTATGAGGCGGATTGTTACGTCCATTGCAAACATGGATTCTATTACCTGAAAGTGAGGAACTACCACAACAATATTTTGAACTCCTGGCAAGGAATCCAATATCCAGAGTAGGCAGCAAAATTTAAAGTTTAAAAATTTAATTTAACAAGCCCCCTAACTCAGTACTGACATGAAGTTGCCCAACAGTATTAGGGAGGTTATTATTAAGGACAGTTACCCAAGAGTATTATGCTCAGAACATTTTAAAATTCTTTTTCAAGAATGTAGAGCATACTTAAATCCAGGCCGCATTTCTAGTCCAGTCTTTTTCCCTCTGTGCCTCCATGGTTTTAAGTACAATTGAAAAGAAAACTAAAATAAACAAACAAACAAAAAAACCCCCAACCCCCTTGAGCAAACAAACAAGAAAGAAAATTAACCAAAGACAAAACAAAACAAACAAAAACCCACAAAACAATAACAAAACAAACAAAAAGCCACAAACAAAAAAACAAAAACAAAAGCAAACAAACAAAAACCAAAATTTAAAAAAAAAACAAACACCAAAACCCAGACCTAAAGATTTATCATTATCAACAAAAAAGGATTTCAACCATGAAAGTCCTTTCAAATCGCCTTGAATTTGGTGACTAATTAATTTTCACTACCAGTTATCACTTAAAATAATCAAGCTACCACAGAAATCTAAGCAGACCAGAGACAAAGTGCTTCTTCCACCCTATTGCCTCTTACTACAATGAAGCTTGGTAATTTCAGGGGTCTGAAAAACTGTGGTTGTTAAAGAACAAAACAGATAAATTACTGTTAGTTTCCGTTACTGGTAGTAACTTTCAGATCACTGAAGCTGTTTGCATTTAATTTACTTAGGCTGATGTGAGAAGAGTAGTCCGAGAACTGCTATTGGATCTATTCAGACATTAAGACTGTCAGAGTTTTTCCCTGCTGACACTATTTAAAACATGGGGGAATGAAATTCCTGAAGAAAAATATAATATTGTCTTACAAAAATGAAAAGCTTTTTTAATTGACAATATCTGAAATCAGGAATATTGATCTGCCTTGGACTGTCATGTTGTAGCATTTTCACCAAGTTGAAATACAAGTCTAAATTACAGTTGTTTTACCTGAAAAACTCTACTTATGAATCATTGTTTTCTTTATTATAGAGGATACCAGCAAAATTTATGGTCCTTATTGTCAAGTCAACATTTGTTGAATAAAAAGAGTATAATAACTGTCTGAAAGAATAAATGCAAATACATATGTGAAGCTATTTGCTAGAAAATTAACTTCTGGAACATTAAACTTATTTTGTAATATGGGTTTTAGGTGGGAGGATAATACTCTTTCGGAGGGTTGAATCATAAGACAATTTAAAAATTAAATAAAAAAGTAATGAATAGTCATAAATATAATTTGATCATATGCAAAAATTACTTCTGAAAAAAATTCTCTTTTCTTAATGTAGGAATAATGAAAAAACCCTGCAAATAATATTGTATTTTTGATTTAAATTTGTGAAGAGGGGTTGAATTTTTGAAGGTTTCCATTTTCTGCTCTGTTAATTTAAGTAATATAATACAGGATGAATCAGATAATCATCTGGTGTTTCAGTTAAAGTGAAAAACAAGGCAAGAGGTTTTCCATGGACAGACTCTCTGCAAAAAGAACAATTTTTTTTTTTTTCTCAGTTCTTCCTAGCTATGCAACAGAAAATAAGTTTCACAAAAGGTAAAATGAGATTTTAGTTGGGAAAGGCACAGCTTGAGTTGTGGAGCTCCTCTATTTGTATTGGATTGGCAATATGGTTTTCTGTTTTTTGATCACAAGCTTTTTCTCTGTCTCATTTTTTAGTGAAAAGCCCTGCTGTTTACTTCCCACATATAGCAAGTGTTATGTCCCCCTAGGCTATAATATTAAACATCCTGACACACACTTGTTTCAGTTCCCTGGATGGTGCTTTAGCCTGAAATGGGTTTACTGGGTTTACTCCAAGCTTCACTAGCATAATGTCTTTGAGTCTTTTCCACATGTTGTATAATTAACATCTAAATTTTTTAAAGAACAAGTAGGAGGTCAAAACTGGATTTTTGTATGGAAAACAATAAAGCATTGTTTAAGATTTAATGAAATACTATCACCAGTGTCAACACATCCCTTACTAAATGAATTTTGCTATTTATTCTGAGGAAGAAACGAATTTATTAATAAAGCAGTGATCTTTTCAGGAATGGCCAAGTCCTTCAAAAAATTGAATGTGTATTTGTTTAATTTTATTTTTATATTTTATATTGTATTACCTTATTCAATATAAGTAGTGTTAATTGAATCCACCAATAACAAAAGCTTTGGAAAAAAAACCCAACCTTTGAGCTGAAAGGTACAGAAATTTATTTAAGAAAAAATTTTAATTGAGTTAACTTGAGAAAAAGATGCTGCATCCCTCCCCTTCCTCTCAGCTGTTTCTTAACCTATTCAACATCACAAGCAACAACAGAAGCACAAAATGTATCCACCAAGGACTCATATGAGGCTGATATTTAGCCAGCCTAGGTGCTACTCCCTATTCCTTTTCTTTAGTGCCCCTGAGTACCACAGCAAGTCACTTGGAGTCAGATGAACTGTCCATGTTTGCATAGTAATGCAGATGTAAGGCACCACTCATTGTTTAGGCCACGCAAAGCTATTTTGCCAGCTAAAAAGAGTACTTTGGCCTAGCGCTGAGCATCATCTATTACTTACACATATTCTTACTGCAGTCTCCTCCCATTCCCAGTATCTATTGCCGTAACCTCCCATAAATTCATTTTGAAGAGTGTCTTTGCAGTGTTTTTTTAGTATTCAGGAATATGTCAGAGAAAATATGCATATTATCAATAAATATGCAAATCTTGATATTTCCAGGGATGTGAATGTCAGGATCTTACTGCGTTAATTTTGGTATAAAAAGTGGCAGATATTTTCTCAGTAAGTTCAAAGAGCTGACCACTTCTGTACTATCACGGCTTTATCTAAGGCTACATGGGCAAGTGTAGGTTGCATTTTCACTTCCAAAACGAATATGAATTTGTGAAAATTTCCACTGCTTCTACAGCAGCAACCATAACAGATGGTTCCCACTTATTTGAAATATATGCACTGCCGGCCAGTTCCCTTTTAAAAGGCACTGACTTGAGGAGCAAGTAGTGTTTTTTACACTTGTGTGGTCTGCTGCAAAGGTAGTAGCAGCATTTTCTGGTGAACGGAAGAACCAGTTCAGAGAAACAGAATGCTTAGTGAGAGAAAATGCTACAGGCTAGGGAGGTGCCAACCAAAAAGAGAAAGAGCAAGAAAACGGTCTTAGCATTTGCCAAAACCAGATTCTAAGAGCAGAAACACAGACTGACTTCCACCATAACTCAAAGAGATAAATTTCTTTATGAGTTCTTTTATGTCTGTTCTGATCTTACTCTGAATTTGCTCTATTATCTTGGTTTGTGTTTTAAATAAAAAATAGCTGTCGATTTTCTTGTTTATTTCAGGGTTTGTTTTTCATGTCTATTTGAGGTGAACTCTATAAGAAAAAGACACAGAAAGATCTACTTAACAATCTGTCCAACTCAGATTTATTTTAATAATGAACTTTTATAATTTGTTCCACAAAAATTGGCTTGTGCACATTATATTTACAGACTTCAGGCATTTTTAAAGCAGTTGAAATTTTTCAAAACACTTGATCATCAAATATGAGAGAAAAAATAAATAGGAAAGGAAAAGATATGTCTTCATGCCATTTCCAGCAGTAGGCATTCAGATGCTAGTAAAACTCAGTGATTATCGTATAGCTGTAGTAGTCTGTAGAACAGATGCGTTAGTCCTCATTCGCATGTCACTGTTTGCTAAAACACTCCTTCTGTATATCTGGTCTACTTCAGTTCAGGGATGTACTGAGGTATTTACAAATCCAGATCTTTTCTTTGCTGTTTTCCTCAAATCAGCTAGGAAGTCCTCTAAAATTGAGCTGCAGGTAATAGGTGTTATTAGGCTGCTGTGTGCAGAGGTGAGCACTTGGACATTATCACTCAAGGTCACCATCCCAGAGCACTCTTGTAGCTAAACATCACTTACAATTCTATCATTTTGTTCCATTATCAGAACTATGCTAATGCTTACCGGAAACATTGCACCTCCACCTCAGTGCCCGTGTCTTGGTCTGTTGAAATAAAAGGATAAACAGTAAAGATTTTCCCTGGGTATTCAGGCATAATAGCAATCTTTCAAAGAGGAGTGTTAACTCCAGTGTTAGTCTCATTATTTTAGTGGTTCATTAATTTTCTTTGCTGTTTTTCAGAGAAATCAATATTACTTCGTAAAAATAAAAATAAAGGCATTCCCCCATTATTATTTTTAAGTCTTCTGCATACTCACTGCTCATTTACCTATGTTCTGATGCTTTTGTCACTCATCACTTGCTAACTCTTTACGAATCACTGTCTACTAGTAGTGGTCAACATATTTAATATAGATTTGTGGGTTGTTAATGCAGCTGCTGCTTTCAAGGATATGAATATTCATATACAGCTTTGGAATCTCAAGGAGATAAATGTAGTTTAGTAAAAATCAAATTTCTACCATGCTGTGACCTCATCTATATGTTGCAGTTATCACTGAATAACTTGACCTGACACCCCTGCATTAGCTGGGCAATTTTGCTATCATGTAAAAGCTCCAGCTGAGAACACTATGTGAGTCTATCATACAATTTGTGATCTGCTGAAAATTTGTGCATCTGTTTTATTACTAAGAATGATTATTCCTAAGGGCTGAAAAAGCAGGACTGAAAAAGAATAAACTGGACCAGCGTTTGGTCAACTAGTTATGCTAGTCCTATGTGTAGCAGTGTGTGTCTGCAAGTTTTAAGCATGCACCACAGCCAAAGTGGCTCTGCACTCTCCCCCCCACCCCCATGTGGCTTGCATTCCAGAAGTTTCTCCTTTGTTCTCCTTAGCTCTGTATGTTATTGGCTCTTCTGAATTATGTACCCTCCCCTATCAGAAGTCTATTGGTGTGTACTCCTTTCCTTCTTCCCTCTGGACTTCCCTGGTTGGCTCTCTGGAGCTAACTCCTCCCCTTTTCCCTTCCCTTATAATCCCGTGCAAGCCTGTGTTTGGGGTCACAGTCTATGGGCTTTCAGCCCCTCTACCCATCCCCTGTTTCTCCATCCCCTTTCGCCTCCCCAGGACCCTCACTCGAAGATTCTAATAAATTCCCTGGAAGACCACAGACTGTGTCCACACATTTCTTCGTTCCACCTCGTTTCCTGCTGAGCTTCTGTCCCCCGAGCCCCGCGCAGCTCCTGCATGCTCCCCGGCTCCGGCATAACCCGGCGCGCATCACGGCACAACTGACTGCCTTTTAGTGTGGCGTTGGGGCTTTCGGCTGCTTTTCAGGGACGCAATGTCACACCTACAGTAGCAACAGATAAAATAATTTATATTTCACTAGTGAGACTATCCAGAAATATTTGAAATATCTAATTGTTTTACTTGATTATCCTGTTACTGACTATTGTAAAATTGTCATGAAATCGAAACAGGACCAAGCTGCATGGGAAGATAAGTGACATAGGACAGCAATTGATGGCAGTTTAAGGTCTTGAGCTGGCTAGCATATAATGACTATCCTCTTAGTCAGGAGTCTTATGTTAAACATCTGTAGAAGGTGCTTTAAAGAAAGACGGAAGAGTGTAATTGAGGATGGCAGGCCACAGCAAGATTATAGAATGATGTGAAATGCAGTAGTGATATAATGAATCAGATATTAAGATAAGAAAGGTCCTTGATGTAAAGGATGTAAAGGTCCTTAAATGAGTCCAGAGAAGGGGGAGAAGCTGATGAAAGGGCTGAAAGGACTGTCCTGTGAGGAGAAGCTGAAAACTTGGGCTTGTCTAGTCTGGAGAAAAGGAGTCTGAGAAGAGACCTCATTGCTTTCTACATCTTCCTGAGGCAGGGGAATGGAATCCCTGGGATCCAGCAATAAGATGTGTGGGAATAGTTCAAAACTGCCCCTGGGGAGATCCAAACTGGACATGAGGAAGCATTTCCTTACCAAGAGGGTGGGCAGACACTGGAACAGGCTTCCTAGAGAGGTAGTTGATGCCCCAGGCAAATTACATGATGAAGGCTTGTCTGCCGAATTACTGGAAAAATGATGAGTTGATAGAATGAAATTAATATGCAAAGAAAGTGCGTGTTTAGTGTTATATTTTGAAAACTAGAGATTAAGAAAAATCCTATATACACTATGAAAGACCATATTGAAATAATGAAGATATGAAGAGTCAAATGTGAACGAAAATTTAAATGTAAGAAAATGTATCTCGGAATTTTTAATAAATGAAATAAAGAAAAATTTGAACAAAAATTTCTATTTGAGCATATTTTATTTTTTCTTTCATTCTTCTAAGAAAATGTGATTGTGGGAGTAATTTGTTTTGCTTTTTAAAACTATGACAACATTTGATTTCTTAACCAAACTGTATCTTCAATAAAATGTCTTAATAATGTTCAATCTGTTCTTGATGAATTCTTTATTCTGAAAGACTGTTGCTCCAATATATTAAGACAGGATGACACTATAAACCTAACATGTATTCATTAAAAAAAATTTAAAAATTAAGTTGTTTTCAGTATGAGCTTTTTGTACACTGAAAATTTGATTCCATTCCCTTGTATGAAACCTAAGTCTATAATTGCATTACCTCCAATATGTCAGAACAATTTCAGGGCATTTTAAAATTAACTTTCTAATTATATTTACAGACTGTAAGATATTCTCTAAATCTGATTCGCCTAAACAGGCAACTTTGATACAAATTCAGGGTTTTTAATGCAATAAATTTAAAAACTTGAGCTGAAATATATTTTCAAATATGAAATGAAAAAATGAGTTATAAGAAATAATTAAATTTACAGGGAAGAAAAATATTTCATTTTTATAATTGTTCTTCTTTAGCCCATTTTTTAGGCTGCTAACATGTCCAATTTTTTCAGCAAAAGCTTTCACAAAACTTTACACAGGACATTATATTTGGTTTTCTTATCAAGAAACTGTGGTTTTAACTGGCATCGAATGAGGCAAGAAAATTCTGAAGTATACCATGTTATTCTAGAATTCTGATAATATCAAAATAAAAAGTAGATCCATTATTAGAATATATATATTATATTAAGCCACAGTTCCAAATAATTTTAATCATAAACAAATTTGGTTCACAATGTGAAACAAATATTAGTTATAAACAATTTTATAAAATATTTCTAGAAAATAAATTATTACAGGTCTGAGATTTGTTGGACTATGTTTGTACTTAACAAGTTTAAACAATTTGGAGAATATTTCTATTTATTTCCAACTAAGTCTCTAAGGTCAAGGCCACACACACTCAGATTGAATTTTGCTTTCAATTAGTTTATTTTCACTCAAAGGCCATGTTCAAAAATACTGTTCAAAAATAGGAAGGACTAGAAACATATTTTAGGATCAAATTGCAAAGGAAACAATTTTAAAAGGTCAACCGCAAAATTCTCAGTAAGAGAATTACTTGTTTGCACTACAGTTCTTGACAACCTGAAGTTCATTATTCTGAAACATGCCAGGTCACTAGCAATTAGGAGAGCACACAATAACCCAAAACTTAACGCAGTTAAGTACTGGCCATTGCAAATCATCTGACAGAGTCAGAAGTTTTGTTATGCAAAATGATTTCTTTCAGCCAATGGTTGTTTGGCTCTGCCAGACACAAAGAACTGCAAAGGAGCAGGTGGCAAAAGTAAGAGAGTTGGGAATCCTTCTGAAGGAAAGTTTGATGTGGGTTAAATTAACAATGACCAGAATGTTTATTTGGCTTGTCTAAGAATTTTTTGACTGTTATTCTTCACCAAATATCTATTTTAATTCTTTTTGTGAAATTATGCAAGCATGATTTATATTGGTTGAATGATGCAATGATATGAAGGTTTTATGCATTCCAGTCCAAGGTTAAAGCATGTCATACTTCATTCACAGAAGACTGTATTGCAACTGACAGAGGCAAGAAATTGCAGTGGAATCTTTTATAATTTTCTTTTATAATTAACTTCTAGATCAGTCACCAGAAATCAGAGCTACTATACTGTTTTTTTCTCTGGATATCAGAGCAAGACAAGATTTTCAGCTATGACACCTCGTGAAGTTCCTACAAAAAAGTTCTTGAATGTAGAGTTTATTTATTAGTGATCACTGGTCTGACCAAAAAGCCAGGACCCTGGAGTGCACTGTATTGTACAGGTAAGTTTTAAAGCAGATGTGGAGACTTAGAACTCTACTGAATGTCTTAGTATTTTAATCTTCTAACAACTTAGGCATTTTTAAAATTCTGTTTATATGTCTTTACAATACTTTGACTGTACTAAATGGATAAAAGTAATACCTACATACAGTAGGTATTACTATGTATTTGTTTAAATGCACTTATTCATTTCACAACTAGACTTTTCCTGAACTGTGTAATACCCCTCTCTACTCGATCCTTCAATGATTCAGGCAAGATTCTGTAAAAGTGCAGAATCTCTTATGAAATGTTGAATTAATCCTTAGCCCTGGAGATTTAGTTTATTTTTTTCACTGTCTTATGGGGAACACATAAAATAGTTCCAAAATCTAGCTGTTAATAAAAAGTTGAATCGGCATTTTGACTCTATGTATCATTACTTTTATTATTTCAGTATATGATGAGGATTTTGCTAATTTTTCGTTCAACACCATTCAATTCTTCTAACTTAATTTACATTCTTTGCTTTATATTTATTTGTGATGCAGCATTTAATGTTCGTCAGCAGACTCAATGCCTGACTGTTTTTCCTAAGATGCTTGAATAATAAATTTTAAAAGCGTGTTCCTAGTAGTACATAGGGGAACTTGATGAATGTTAGCACTCCATTCTGTGATACAAAAATAGAAGCACCACAAAAAGTTCAGTAACTGACAATCTTTTCTAGCAGTGGAATGTCACATTCTATCATCACTGTTCTGAAAATATCTCTGTGCATAAAAATGCAACAGGTTTTCTGGAAAATAAAACAATAAATAAAATAAAATTAATAAGTTTTTTGTTTCTTTGTGCAAAGTACTTATGCTTTATTTCCATGGCAACTATTCAGCATTTTTAAAGGGAACACAGTAAATAAAATATGTGAAATGAAGTACTCAAGAACATTATTGCTCATTTACAGTCAACCTCAAATTACAACCATTTAGCATCTTTCTCATTCAAATGAGAGTCAGGTCTAAAGCAGATATTTTCCTGCATTGCTGAAATATATGTGACATAAAACTTCTAGCAGCCAACCTGTTTGAGTCTTTTCAGTCACACAAATGACTGGCTCAAGCAAATTCTTACTGTTAAATGAAATTGAAAATCTGTTATTGATAAATGTGTCTCTCCAAAGACATTTCTCTCTAAAGTTAAGCACAGAGAAAAAACTAACTAAAGATAAAAATAACTTTTCTCATTAATCAGTAAATTACGCCATGTTATCTGAAGTATACCTGAATTGAAAACTACAAGAGAGAGAAAGAGAGAGAATGGAAGAAAGACAGAAAGGAAGGAAGGAAGAAAGAATAAGAGTAGAAAAAACACCCATGGATCTCAGGAGGAGGCCTCATTGGCTATTTGGATGTCTGTTGTTTGAAGGGATGGTTGTAGTTTTGAGACACTGAGGGTGGGGGAAAACCCATGAAACCCAAAGTTGAATGGGTTAATGTATGTTCCAACTGGGTGGCAACACCCAGATACCTGCCCTGGAGGAGGGAGCTTTCAGTCCTCTGGTGGAAGGCCTCAGAAATTAGTCTGGAGACACTTCAGGGGTCTTTGACGGGTTATGACACCTTCTGGGGCATGACAGCTGCCTCACATGAGTGTAGTCAAGCAAGTTATGCTCCATCAGAAGGGATGAACACCCTCAGGCCTACGTGTGAATACGACCTTCCCTGGCCAGGTCGGGGGTGTAAGAGAGGACAATTGTCATGATAAAAAACACTATTCCACCTCCCAGTATCTGCCTCTTATCTTGGCTGATTGTTTCGAGTCATTAATCATTGACATCTCAGTCTTTCACACCCCTCACTACAAGAAAGACTTTGAGGAGCTGGAGCATGTCCAGAGAAGGGCAGCTTCTCTGTGAGGAAGCTGGTGAAGGGTCTGCACAAGTTACAAGGAGTGCCTGAGGGAGATGAGGAAAAGGAAGCCCAGGGGGGACCACACCCCTCTCTGTAATTACCTGAAAGGATGTTGTAGTAAGGTGGGCATGATATACTGTCAATTTCACATATACTGTAATTTGCCCTGGAATCCTTTCTCCTGTATTTTTCAGGGAGAATGACAAGTTAAACGTTATTAATTAAATAAAATGTACATTATGTTCTTAGGTGATCTTTCAGATGGTAAGTATTTAAGTAATTTCCAAAATTTTTTAGAAAAAGGGTCAATACTTCTTTTGCTGTTATCCTTGCAAAAGTAACAACACAATTTTTACAGTAACAATTTTTTACAATGTAATTTAGAATTGCCCTGTGGTTTTTCATAATCTTACGTGTTACACTATGTAAGATTTTCATCCTCTTCAACTTCTGTTCAAAAATGGAAGAGTAAAATTAAACATTCAGCAAAAACTGAAATGCAAGCACTCATCGAACATTGCATAAAATTGACTCTTTCATAAATAACTAAATACTAAGTGTGAGTACAAATATAGTCTGATTTTCATTACTACACAAACGCTTAGTAACTTAACATGGAAGCGTTTGGCTTTGTTGAATGTTTTGCCATGGGTGTCACATGTAACACATTTCTCACGCATTATTAATTTCAGGAGTTATCAAGATGTTCTAGGTCTCTGTGACTGACATATTACTTCAATGCTTTCTTTCCTCATAATAGAAAAATATTTCAATTACAAATAAGAGATAGAAAAACAATATGACTGATTTTTGTTTTTAATCTCACATTGTTTTATATTTCCTAAAGGAATATGCTTATATGTGTGTGGGAAAACAGATTTAAAGAAATAAAACATACAATGCAGGCTTTAAATGTGGTGAAAGGTAAAGTAACAAATGCCCTGTAATTCTTGGCTTTAAACTCTCTTCAGAAAACCATGTGGATCATTACAGATACAATAACTCCAGGATGTGCCTTGTTAAGTGGGAAGCTTAATTGGCTCTGAGCAAAGAAGAACCTGGAGGGATATGAAGATGAAAACGTTTGTGGGGTACATCTTGAAAATAGTCTCTTACAGCTCTCCATCAGAGATAGAAGGAAACAATTGCTCCTTCATGCTCTTCTGTCAATAAAATAACTTGGCTCTAAACCATCTGTTTCGTATTGTTTCTTTATACTCCCTTTTCCTGATGATAGTGTAAATTTACAGTGGTTTTTTTGAGTATATTTATAACTCTGAGATAATTTTTAATCCTAGAATCATGGAATATATAGATTTAAAAGGGTCCTATAAGCATCACTGATTCTAAATCCATGCTTCTCATAGGAGTACCTCACACCAAACCACAGGACTAAATGACTAAAGACATTGTCTAGATGCTCCTTGATGCTGAACATTGACAAAGTTGGTGCCATGACTGATTCTGTGGGGAACCAGCCACATGTGTCCTAAGAGAACAAACAACAAGTTCAGATAAATGATTTCTTATTTTCTTAAATATTAGTTCTTCTTCCAGGGACTGCACTTTCCTTGTTATGTCCTTATCTGTCAAATCTAACAAACCAACCTCTCAAATACATCTGCAGTGGCAATGAAGACACAAATTGATGTTCCCTGAAGTCATGTCCATTAATAAACCTCTTTAGGCACTTATTTTTAAAAAGATGATGCTCAAGGATTTGTTTCTTGGATTTAGTCTCTGAACTTTTTCTGTTTTCCAGTGTCCGGTAGCACTTTGAGGACACATTCTCGTTTCTCATCTATGACTTATAATTTGACTCTCATACATTTAAAGTGTTATTGTAAATTTGGCTCCCTGCAAAACTGAGGATGAAAAGTCCGAGTCAAAGACTGAGCTTGAGAAAAGTTTTTAACAGTTCCTAACAACTTCCAGTAGCCTTAATTCATGAATAAAATGAATAAAAGAATGCTGAGGATGTTGAACATTTCAGAAAATCTTTCTCCTTTTCTCTTAAATATTGAATGCTTACAGGATATCAATAGTCTTACAGCTACACCAAATGCAGAAGGTACCATAAGAACTGTTTCTTCATATACTCCTACAAATTTAAGAGATTTCCCTGACTTATGAGGCTTTAAGTCTCTAGATAAAATATCAAATAAAATGCAAAGATACAGTTTATGAAAGATTGAGAAGGGTTATAAAATTTGATTTACTGTAAATAATTCATGATGTCCTTTGCAGCACTGTGAAATCCTTTTTGGCAGTTCTAGTTTTGGTTATAAATACTCATGCAATGAATACAGAACAGGATTATATTACACAGACAACAAGTTTTCTAACTGATTTTACATGTGTACCAGTGATATGTGTTTATTAAGAGATGTAGCAAACATTCCCCTAGAATAAATTGAAATAAAGTAACAAAAAATTTGAGATGAAATTGAAAATAGTGTCATATTAAGCTCTGTGAAATCCTTCAATTATGAATCATTTGCACAGTTTCTTAGATTTGAAAATTCTTAATTATTTTTTGTTACATTTTTGCGAGACTTTTTACTTTGCAAGTATGTTTTGTGCCTACCTAAGACACCATAATCTTTGCATATTTTTTCAGAAAAGGACTTCATAGATACATTTTTTAAAAAAGCCTGAAGTTTATATTTGATCTTTTAGACTTTGTTCAACTTCTGGAAAACACAAAATAGTTGTGAAAATTCAGAAACCAGAAACAATGTTATGCTTTTGGAATATATCTACCATATTTTTGCACCTTGGACTACTTCTTAAAAGTTAATACTATGGACTCTTAGTGTTGTTACTTGTGCCTCACTTTTACATTGCCAAAAAAAAACCCAACCCAGCAATAAAAAAGTAGAAAAGTATATCTTTCTTCTCTTCATTTATCCATCAAAATTGAACAAAATTGGGAATTAAAAATCTGAAGTATACAAACAACAATGTATAAAACCCCCAACAACTTGAAGACATATTAGGTTACTAGAAATTAAAAAACTTGGATGAGCTACTGAAAGATGACTGCTAGCTCCACTGCCTTCTGTGGGGATACTGGCTGATGTAATTCATGCCTTACAGGAGTATTATGAATGAGCAGGGATCACATAAGGGAACATGTGCCCAATAAAAATGGAGTAAAGGAGAATAGTGAACATATTGATAAGATTAGAGTGGTGGGAAAAGAAAAGCACTAGAAATGTGAAAGAGGACCTTAAATCCCTTAGAGTGTATGAAGATACAGATGTGAAGAATGTACTGCAGCATAAAAATATACACTATATATATACATATAAATAAATATAAAATATGTATAACAACAATATGAAATGTAGTGTTAAAAACAAAAGGAAAAGTGTACTAAAATTCTGTTACCAGTACTTGAATTAAGGTATGTGAATCCCCTTTTCCCCTTTTCTTAATCTTCTGGAAGATGAGTGAAGAGTGATTTTCAGTCTTAGAACCCCTGGGAAATTTCTTAGTAATAC
>VZRM01007744.1:25003-66687 GCA_013397955.1 Grantiella picta | reverse complement strand
AAAATTTATATATATATATATATATATATATATTTAAAGTACTTATTCAAACAATATCAATGTTCACTAAAGCTGTCAGCTGAAGCAGCACTGGAAGAAGTATGTAAAACAGTATTAGTACTGGTGGAAAAATATTACAATGTATACACTACAGACCTTTAATGAGATATATGATTGCCAGAAATTTATATCTGTCAGAACAGAGCTTCACACATAAAAGTCTATCATCCGTGTAATATAGGATTTTAGTTCTTCCACAAGGACTTGTGATTAGAAAACAATGGATTGCCTCATTTAAATTAAAATGTATATAGCTTTTCCATTCAAAATAGCCATATTTTGCCTCATGTTTCTTCTTATTTGAAAGGAAACACACTTCACATCTGCAAGAAAAAACATCTCTACACAAGAAGAAATTATGCTGTTGATACAAAGATGGGTTTTCATGAATCAGGAAACTTTTCAAACTTTTAAAATTATGTTCTTCTGTTTATTATTTTCTCATGCATGGATGTGGTGATTGTGAAGGAAAACAGTGCCAAAATTATTAACACAGTGGAAGATTCACTTGTCATTTCTAGCATTAAGGAAAAAAGGGCAATTCAACTGACACATGAGAGAAAAATGGAGATAAGGTACATAATTACTAATATATCTTGAGTAGGATTAATATACCCCACATCAGATTTACCTGTAGAACCTACATAACTGCAGCTGATGTGTACAAAATCCTCTACCATTTTATTCTTCTTTCTCCCTCACCAAATCCAAGAAAGGTAACTAAAAATACTTGCTGCACTTGTTAAATCTCAGACTAAGATAAAGTAATAAAAGAGCAAAATTCATGGTCTAAACTGAATCTTAGTATCTGAAGTTGGAAGGTGGAAGGCTGCTCCAGTCTGCTGCCTCACAATCTTTAGAATTTCCATTCAAAGCAA
This sequence comes from Grantiella picta, assembly GCA_013397955.1. Classification (NCBI taxonomy): domain Eukaryota; kingdom Metazoa; phylum Chordata; class Aves; order Passeriformes; family Meliphagidae; genus Grantiella; species Grantiella picta. The sequence continues at coordinate 65,749 of VZRM01007744.1, read as the reverse complement.
TAAAAATAAAATGCCACATTTATATTTACTAAGTGCTAATTTTGGCAGATGTTCTGAAACATTCTCTAGAGGATCTTATCATGCTCTGGTATCTAATTTGGGTCCCTGCTGTTTAGGTACAATATTTTTTTTTTTTTTGGAGTTCTTGGATATGTAACAGCAGTTGATATGAATGAAAAACAAGGACACTGCTCGCTAAATTTTTACACCCTGTTTCCTTCACCTTAGACTTCCCTAGTTTCAGCTGTGCTGGAGGCAGTGTCTCTCAGAGCAGTGGCACACAATCTAGTAAAGGTACTGTGATAAAATCTAGTGTACACCTGCAGCCCTGAAGACCTCATAAATGGGAGCTTGGTAATATCACACTTTTACATTGCCAAAAAAAAATATCTTGTGAAACTGAGATAGATAAGGAAAACTTATCTATCTCAGTCAGAGTGCATTTAGTCTTTCCCAGATGAAATACTATTGTACTTTACATATATGCAAATATACACCTATAGGTACCTATACTGGGCTGGATGCTTTCTGTGTCCTGGCCATCATAGTAATTCTCTCTCTGAGAGCTCTGCTGTAAACCCCCTGCCTCTGAGTGCCAAGAGGGGATTTAAGGACCAGTTCAGATGTAGCCCTGCAGAATGACTTCTGTTCCAAATTCCTGAAAAAAATTGCAAAACTGTGCGAGAAAGCTATGGGAAAGAGTACAGAAGGATAAGAAATGTAAAGTTATGGATAAGGTTAGGAGTGTTGAGAGAGACAGATTATTATTACCTCAAGGAGTCAAGACAGAAATACCTATGTGGAAAAATATACAATCCTACTGGAAAACCAAAACAGAAGAGGGGTGGCTAGTTGGGGTCTGGCTGTGTGGTTGCTGCTTCTCCAGGCCTGTACCATAAATATCACCACTGATATCTCTGTAGGGGAGGATGGCAACTCAACAGCAGCAGGAATTGTTTCAGCAACTGATGTCTGCTTGGCCAAGAATGATCTTTAGGTACCTTTGGGCACAAGGATGATCAGTCTTTTGTGCATAGTAGACAGCTAATAATTGTTTTATATCCTTGAGTTCTGCTGGCAGAGTCTCTTTGCACCTGGCTAATTATGCCCTGACAAACTGAACCAGAAGAGGGGAGGCAACATTTCAACGTAGTAAAAATGTCAGGTTTATGGGAGGGAGAATATGAAAGAGGCTGTAGTTTCCAGTGGCATGGGACTTCATTTTTTTTAAACTGTGTTTTATCCAGTCTCCTTTAATGACAGAAGAAAAAAAAAAAATTACCAAACAGAGAAGACATTGAGGTAGGGACTAGTACTAAATATTCTTTACAGACAATCACCTAAGTATGTTCTTTTCCCTTCTTCGCATTTCTTTTTAGAGTTCTTTACTTTCTAGAAATGTTTGCGGTTTCTGAACCCCCAAAATTTTAAAGGCGAGCACAGAAGACTTATATAGTGCACAAGAAAGTTTCTGCTGCATAAGAAAATAATCTGAGCTTTACTTATCTGGTTGTAATTTCATGTTTTAAAAGTGTTATACATTGAGGTTGCATACAAAAGATACTTATTTCTAGACCACATACAGAATTCAGGTTTATGTAAATAAAAATACTTTCCCTTTCTTTTGTAAGAAAAAGGGCTCTGTGAAGGTGAAATAACTTTGTTTTCTCAGAATTTTTAACTTGTTTTCAAGGATGATGCATTTCTGGTGCAAAAATGTCACTTATGTACAGTGAAAATGTAACATGAAATTATGTCATTTCAGCTTCAACTACACAGCCAAATGCAGAGTACTCTTCAAAAGTGTCATAAAAAATGTGTTTAAAAGATAAGGCATTTTTTTTGGGGGGGATATGTTTTTGCTGTCAAATAAAATGAAATAAAAAAAACCAAATCCTTATCCTTGAATTTTAATAACTTTTATTGTTTCCCCATGTAAAGCTTCAGATATTATGTACAACTAATGCTCAGTTTCTTAATAAAGTAAACAATTATTTCTGAAAATCCTAGGTTTATATTTGAGATCATCAAAAATCCAAGGTAAGAATAGCATAGGCAAAAGTTTTGTAATTTGTTATCACGTCTGAAAACTATAAAAATGTCCCAGATATATCAAAATCATAAGACAGGTAATAAAAGAATCATTAAACTTTGAGTCTTTCACTTAAGGAAATAAAACTCCCAAACTCTTACTTTTAACTTCTGTCAATACACAATGAATTTTTAGTCACAAGAGAATAATGCTGATTTTAAAGTTGGGTTTTTTTCCGATTTTATTTACTAAATGAAGTTAAGTTGATAAAATGGTGGTGCTTTGACCATGGCTGCATGCTGAGTGCTGACACAAGCTGCTCTCTCATTGCTTTCCTCAGCTGGACAGGGGAGAGACAATATAACAAAAGTCTCATGAGGCTTTTCAGAGACACACCTTATAGCCCCCTCACTATCAGAACCTGGCCACACAAACCCAACCTAAGTGGCTCTTAAAATAACAAAATTAAATCAGATTCTAATCCTTAAAGTTTCAGTGTATCTCTGATTTGTAGAAGAACTGATTTTTATCTTTCTGTCAAAAGTATTTCTTTATCTTTCATATTTAATTCTGCTTCTTCAATGATGCCACAAATATTTTTTTAATAGTTAGCAATCAATTACCATTTAGGAATTTTAAGCCTAATTAATTATTCTTCACCTTTCCAATCCAAATTAGGCATTTTTTATTAATTTAATTGATAAAAAAAGCCAGGCACCTGGGGAGGAATAACCCCATGGATCAGTACAAGCTGGGTGTCAAATGGCTGTGATGGAGCCTTGTGACACAGAAGTCCATCAGCTTCCTTGGTTTCATTACCTTCTGTTTGTTATTTTCTTTTACTCTGAGGGTGATCAAACAGTTGCACAGGTTGCACAGAGAGGCTGTGGAGTCTTCAGCCTTAGAGGTATTCCAAAAATTCTTTGTATTTTTGGGGTCCTGTTATTTTGTGAAAAAAATTAATGCTTATCTGAAGAGAAATTAGACTTCAAAAAAAACCCCAAACTATAAAACTTGTTGCATAAGAATCACCTTTATTAAGGAAATTCCCTGTCTGACCATCCAGGAGCCACTCTGGCAGTCACTGTTGCACCACCTGAGCTGAGACTGAGGCCCCTCTGCCACTACACACCTCACACTCACACAGTCAGGCTGGGTTTCTTTACAAGCTTGACCCCAGGCTTCCCATAGCAGAGTCAGATGTCCCGATCCTTAAAATAATTTGATTATGGTGCAATAACTAGATACAAAAAAAACATAATAACAGCTCAACCTCAGTGCCTCTGGGGAGGGATCCCAAAAAAAAGAATCCCTGGGCTTTTTGACACTTACAGTCTAAGTGCAGGAAAGTCTGGGGATTGCTGGCTCCAGTCCAGTGACCTGGCTGGACCACAGGTTCCCCATGCCCTTTGTTATGCAAATAATTGGCATTTCATGTCCTGCCCCTAGAGCTCAACCTACCACTTGCCCTCTGCAGCTGCACCCCAAGATACCTGCACCAAATGTACTCCTCCACATGGTCATAAGTATTTGAAAAATTTTTTTTTTGCCTATTGCATTTTTTTAAGTCTGAGTCATGATGTAGTTTTGCTTCCTACTTTCATAATTCTTATTATAGAATACTGTGTGTGTCATGTTTTCCCTTTAAATACTTTAAATGAATGATGGCCGTCTTTCTTACTGTGTTCCTGGAAGAACTAAATGCGTGCTGACACATACCACACATTTGACTATACACCTGCCTTCCTTACATGAATGTTAAATTCTTGTCATGCAACATCAAAATATCCTTGTAAAATGTCATTTGATTATTCATCTAGAATCCCACAGTATCCACAATCTATTCTTCTCATCAGTCCATTTCTCTTATGATTAAAGAAACAGAGGTGATGGATCCTTGTTTTGCCCAGAAGAAAAGAATAAAATTCTCCAGCCAGCAGAAGTGTGGTATCAATGAACCCTGTGGAAATTTTCAGAGGATCCATCCAATATATCAGGTGAAAGTCAGGCTCTCAAAACAGATATCCTAAGAGTACGAGTCTTGCCATGGCTATGGCTTTGATCTTGGACACTGACAAGTAAAAATCTGGGGCTTAAAATGATCTTGTTCTTCGATCACTGTTTTCAGTGTTCAAGGCCCTGCAGCTCATTTGCACTGGAAATCATATTTACATATGCACAGCATATGTGATTCACTGACTACTGAAGTATAGTCTACAGCACAGACCTATCACTATATCACTGTGAGAGCTCATAGCTCCCTCTGAACTGCAATTCAGAATCTGTTGATGAGCAAGTAGCATAATACCAAAACAGTAGATTTGAGCAAGAAATGCGTTAGACAGTACTCTAAAACAGATGGATGACCTATTGCTTAAAGAAACATACATGTATATTTTTTTTCCTATTTCAAATCTCTGAACAGCTGTCTTTACTTCTCTACATCAGCTAAATAGCTGTTTGCATTCAAATACTATACTGATCTGTGATTAGAACTTATCCCCCCAAAAGACTAGAAAAGGTATTATTACCTATATTTTCCTCTAAATTGAGAGAATAAAACCCCCAAACATATAGATTTAGCTGCCCAATCTAGTCAGTAAGGTAAAATGAAACTCAAAAATATGTATCTGAATTATGCAGCATGTATTTTCCCTACTCTCCCATTCCACTTCCGTTCCAATAGACCCATCCTTTCAACATCTCATCTTTAGGTCTAGCTCCATTTGGAGCTCAAAATACCCTTTGGTCATGAAATGGTATCATACTGCATGTGCCCCCAGTAGGGCATATTTCAGACATTCTGTTCACTCGTATTGTTTTTATATTCATTCACAGGAGATATGGTGCCTTTCTCTATGACTACAGAATGACCACAGTCTATCACATTTATGGAAGAATGATCAGAGAAATGCTTGCAATACTTCCCATTAGTGATATGAGATTTGGTATTAAAGGAGAATATTAGTTTCTCACATACTGAGACGAGAATGGCAAGTAACTCAAGGGGCAAGGGGTTGGGATGTGACTGGAGAATGTGGCCATACAGAGGTAAGCAGCACTTTTCTGGGCCAAGGATCTTGTTCTGGCTCCTGGACAGAAACACAACGCAATACTGTGCAAGCACAGGAATGAGGTTGAGAAGTGGACATGAACTGTGGTGGGGGGGTCAAGACCACCAAAGAACCATAAAGCCCTAAAACACATTTCCAGAAAGATCTAAAAGAACAGGTTGTGTACAAACTTACATAGAAAATAAGAAATATCTCTCCAGAGCAGGGGAAACTTATCTGTAAAAGGTACCCCCTTGAAGCCTGGAGGCATGTGTGAGCCAGGACCCCGGACACCCCATCAGATGGATCAGTACTACTGCCAGGATTAGCGATCTCTCTTTCTTCCTTTCTTCCTTTATTTTCTTCCTGTCTTTAATTCATCTCCCTCTCTTGTATTCCTTTTCACCCTCTCCCTTTATCCACAACCCACTGTCATGTGCTTATATGAGGAGATAAGTGACTTTAGTACAGATTTCCATGCAAAGTGTATAATTGACTAAAAAAACCTTATAAGCTTTTGTGGACGCTCTGAATTTTGTTGCTCCTTTTGACCAAGAGCATCTATGAAACTTTGATGCTCCCTTCCCCTTAAGGGTAGGATACCACACGTGATTTAAATTTTTTAGGTCCCGAAGATATTTAAGAGCAAATAAAATAGATGTTATAAGAGGTAATGCAAATAGACAATGTAAGAGCAATACGTGACAAATTAGAGCAGAATTTTGATGTGGGAAAACCTTGAAATTATAAGTTGCTTTGAAATAATTGGTGATCTATTCTGTTATCCAGAAGCCATTAAAGACTTCAGTCTTTAAATAAAGCAAAAATTCACATCTGCATATGTGTTGAAATATAGTGCTGTTCATACTCTGATAAAAAACAAATGGACAAGAATGCAAAACTGAAGTAAATATGCAGTTCTGAACACACACTGATATTGATCTTTCCTTATTCATCATTGTTGTTTTAGTGGCTTAGATATTGAGCTGGATTATTATTTAGAAGTTGACTAGGAAATATTCTAAGCCTTACCTAAGAAATGCAGAACATTTCATGTTATATTTCCCCCTTTTTTTTTTCCCTGGGTTGGTTGGTTTTATTTAATTCCAGCTTTTATTTGGAGACTGTCATTTTAGTAATTGAAGTAATACTTGAAAAAAATTACTTAACATTTTTGTCAAGCATGTACCCTGTGCTTAAGTAGCCTAAACTTGGCTGGTGAAAATATTCTAATAGGATGCTTATGGCAGGTATGCTAGCAAATTAGTTTATATCAGAAAATCATATTTCTATGATAGCACCATCACCCTCTCCATTTGTTAGAACTTCTAACATTTTAGGATGTTCAAATGTGGTAACACTGAACAAAATTCCAGGACTGATGCAGAAAAGTCATGGATTATCTTCCCCCCAGCATTAGTAGAAAAGTCATAAAGAGACTGAAAGTTCCAGGAGACCTTTAATTGTATTTTTCTCTTCCACAGAGTTCAGTCACTAACAAACTTACTTTAAGAACAGTGGAAAGTTGGCAAATCTACCTTGAAGTCTGGTGTCAATTTGAACTGAGAATAAATGAACTATTTCTTTTTTCCTCTCCCTTCGATTCTCACCTCCAGGCTAGATCTGCTGCAGATAAGTGCTTCAGTGCAGGTAATCTCTTAATTGCTGTAATTAAGCTAAATCAAAAATGTTAACAGCCTAATAATTCTTGTTAGTTTTAAATATAGAAAGGACAGGTTCTCATTACCTTTTTGTTCTTACATGCACACAAGGTCCTACTGTAGTGATCAAGGGTTAAAATAAAGCAGAAATATGTATTGTTTATACCTGATTTTAAATTCACAGAAACATTAGGATTCACAGAGTCAAGACCTTTGGAATTTGTCTAGTCCAACCTGCTCCCATACAAAGCAGGGTCATCTGGAACAGGTTTTTGAGGGCCATATTCAGGTTTATAATATCTCAAAGGCTGCAGACTCCACAGCCTCTCTGTGTGACCTGTACAAGTGTTTGATCACCCTCACAGTAAAAGAAACGGAAAAAAAAAGTAAGAACATCCTGTATTTTTGTGTTTAGATGGAATTTAATGTGTGCTCCTTTGTGCTCACTGACTCATGTTCTGTCAGTGTGCACCACTGAAAAGAGTTTGGTTTCATCTTCATTCCCTCCTATCAGGTATTTATCTACATTGACACGTTCCCCCTGAGCCAGACCTCTCCCCTCGGGTGAGCTCCTGCAGCTGACTTTCCAGCTGCAAGTCCCAGCTCTCTGAACCTCTTTCTGTGTGTCAGAATCTCCAGTGTTTTGATCGTCTCTGTGGACCTGTCTGAGCTATCTCCAATATGCCCTATTTGTTTTGGATTGAAGAGCCCAGAACTGGGGCTGAAGTTCCAGTTCCGGTGCTTAACACAGGTGAAAGATCACCTTCCCTGACTTGCTGGCAACCCTGCTAATGCAGCCTAGGAGGCTGATGGACATCTGTGCCGTATGACATAAAAAAACCCAGAATAATCTTGTTTGGGAAATAATGTTTAACTGCATATTTCAATAGATAGATAGGATCTTGGGTATGTTTCTCTTTGTATATTTTCCTGGTGCTGGCTAATGAATTGCATGTATGAGTTCATTAAGATCTCTGTGGAGATTTTTGTTTTTTTTGGTAACTGATTTTGTTTTCAGTGGGGTTTCTTTTCTTTAATCTTTTGTTTCTATGTAAAAGGATTTAAGCTCCATTTAGAAAGATTATCATCATCAGATACTGCACAGATATTGGCGAGTCAAAATCATTAAATTATTCATTAGATTTTGTAAGTCGTTCTTTCTTTACCTGTAGAAGAACTGTGTTTATTTAAATGAATTTTAAGATATTCTCTTGATATTCTCTTTTTTAATGTCAAATGTGGAATTCCCATTGACTTTGAAAGTAAAAGATTCAGATTCAAACTGTGAAGAAAGAAGAGGTACATTTCAGACTAGAAGTTCTGAAAATTGACAGTAATTAAAAAACATATCAACAGATGACTTTTGAGTTATTCAAGTAAATCAAAGGGTAAATCAAAAGCTGACTTCCAGCTCCTGTATTATTCTCAGCTGTGAGTGTCTTTCACAGAATCAGAGCTTCCATCACCCTTTTTGCACTGTGAGTGCAAAGAACAAATCAAGACTTGCAGAGAGAAATCAGGGCAAAGCTTTCTGTTGATCTTTAATTGCTTTAAGAGCTTTTGTGAAGCCATGCAGCACAGTGTGCACCTGAAAAAAAGTTAGGGAGCAAAGGCTGGTCATTCTTTAGTTCTAGCACATAATGTCTAAACTGGATGCATCAGGACAAAGTGCAGTATACAAATAAAATTTTCTATAAAAGCATAGCAGTGGACTAATCTTCCACTAAAACATTTTCTGATATGAAATCATTTGCTAACGTACTTGCAACTGAAGCACAAGGCACATTCTTGCAAAAAGTGGTCCTTAAGTACATTTTAAAGATACTATTTCAACTACTAAAATGACAGCAACCAGAAAATAAAAGCTGGAATGGAAAAAGAAAAAGAGATGGGAAATATAACATGAAATGTTTGGCATTTCTGAGTTAGGGCTTAGAATATTTTCCTGTCAGCTTCTAACAATAATCTAATTCAACACCCAAGCTACTGAAATAACAGTGATGAATAAGTAAAGAGCAATATCAATGTGTATTCAGAGCCAGGTATATGCTTCAGCATTCTTGTCTGTTTGTTTGTTCTCAGAGTAAGAACTGCAACGTGGTTAAACAAGCAATGTTGAAAATAATGTATAATCACATGCAGTGTTTAAGCTTTTCACTTGGGAAATATACTTAAAACATTGCAATTTCAATAAAAGTCTTGTCAAGAAATGGAATGTACTTCGTTTTTTGTCCTAGCCTTAGCTGATAAAAACCCACCATTAAGGCCAAAGTCTTTCAAGATTCCTTATTTACAAGAGGTATGTACCTAGCATTTGAATTGCATACTAGTACAATTGTAGTGGTAAATTGTGCAGCTCATTACTGATGTATGTCTAATTTCCTGAGAAGTTTGATGCTTAGCCATAAAAACAATAATATTATACCATATAATGTGAGAAGATTAAATAATATAAAGCAAAAACAGGAACCTTTGGGATATGCTGTAGATATGTTTTACGGTATTAAAATTGGATGCATCTCAAGGTACTAAAATATGAGATACTACAGAAAATCAGAGCAATTCTTAATAGAGACACTTTGAAAGAACAGCACCCATTTCAGCAGAAAATGAGAGTAGTTCTGTGGTAACTTAACCCTATAGAGCAATTCACATATTCACTTTTGGCATAGGTACTTATTTTACACTGCTGTTTTCAGGTACCAAAGGCCCTTTTGGGAGCTCATCCTTAAGAAAAAGGAAGGAAGGCCTCATAAGTCTAATATATGAGCTCTATTGCCTCTTTCCAGATCTGTGGGGCACTCATGAGCTAAGCAAAGAGAACACACTTTGTCATACAGACTTTTTTCCTGCCTCCTTTTATGGAACCACTAGAAGTTGCTTTCTCTTCTTAATCGTTTTCAGGGATTTCACAGAGGATGCAAACTGTCTTCAGCTCTTTTGCAGGCTTTAGCAGACTGTCATCTGGTGCTGCAGAAGGCTGGCAGCATGCAGGCTGCTTCATAAAAAATAAAAGAAACAGGTAGCTGCTCTGTGCAGTTAATAGCTTAAATGTATACAGTCAAAGAAACCTTGTTGTAAGGGTTTTAGGCAAAAAAAAACATAAGGTATTATCTCTCCATTAAATATTACCTCTCCTCCTCAGAACTCCCCAGTAAACAGTATTTTACCTGACTTGACTTTAACATTCAACCTAGTTTACTAAGAAGATACAAATGAGATAGATGCTCATTTGTCAAAAAAATGCTATTTTTTTCTAGGTAGGAGTTGATCTTATGTCACAGTTTCCTGTTTGTAATACTAATTATCTTGGTGTTTTGCCCTTCTGTATATATGTTGACAACACCAGGGATATATTTCTAGGAGACAGGAGAGCTAGGCAGAGGCTGTAGAAAGGAAAGACTTTCAGAGAAAATTAAAGGGACTGTTATACAAAAGAATGAACAAAGAAAAGGTCAAGAAATTGAATAAGAAAATCTGGTAACAATAGAGATAAAGGGAAAGAAAAAAATCCACAATTGTTAACTTTGCTCAGTGAAATACATAGGAGAACAGTCTCTCGGGGATCCCACTGACAATCTCCCTGGTTAGCTGGAATTCTGTCTTACTAAAATTCAAGGGCATGACTTTCCTCCCTATCTGACCTATATTCCTCAAGACTGCAAACTCCACCAATGCAGGATTGCTGCAGACCAGGCTATCTCCAAACCTGACATCCCCAGTTAGCTCTCTTATGTTAGTGACCATCAAATCTAATATTGTGTTCTCTCTGGTAGGGCTGTCTTAAGGAGTTATCCCCCCATACATTCCAGTAATCTCCTGGATTGTATACAGCTTTCTGTTTTACTTTTCCGGCAGATGTCAGGGTGGCTGAAGTCCCCCAGCAGGACAAGAGCCTGTGAGCACAATGCCTCCTGTACATGGAGCAGGAGTGCTTCATCAACAGACTCCACCTTGATCTGGAAGCCTGAAGTAGAACCACAACCACGAAGTTCCCTTTGTTGCCTCAGTCTCTGATCTTTACCCAAAGGCTTTCTGCCTGCTCATGGCTGTTCTTCAGACACAGCTCTCCATACTTAAACCCCATCTTAACATAGAGGGCAACCAGTCCTGCTCTCCTTCATTTCCTGTCTCTTCTGAACAGGCTGTAGCCATTGATAGCCACACTCAAGTCATGAGATTCATCCTGCCAAGTTTCAGTAATGGCAACAAGGTCATACGGTTCTAGCAGCATGGTGGCTTCCAATTCCTCTTCTTTGTTTCTGTAGGATATGCAAACCCAAAAACCCAATAGATCATACACAGAATTTAAAATAATAATAATAAAAAAATATTTATTTTAACTTGTGTTTCTACAGTTAAATGTCATATATAATGGAAAGTGAAAAAACTTCTGCCCTGGTTTGTTGTCAAAGTATCTCCTGAAAAATCCACTAATATTGGCTTTTAGTTCTAGTTATTGCAGTTTGGAATGCTATAATGGTTGGTGACTTTCTGTTTTGTTTTTGGGTTTTTTGTTGGGGTTTTTTTTTTTGTTTTTTTTGTTTGTTTGTTTGTTTTGCTTGTGTTTTGTGGGTTTTGTTTTGGTGTTTCCTTCATTTTCATTGCTGTGAAGCTACAACATTCATGTAATATTTTAAATATCTTCCTCTTTTAGCAGTTAGAGTTTCAAGCAACAAAGGTAGTACTACACCAAGTAGCAATTACTGTGCTTCAGTGACCCTTCTCTAACTTAGTAAGTTCTAGTTCTGGACTTTTTCCAAGCTTTCATCACGAAGAAATTGGTATGGATCCGTGTAACAGGAGAAAAAAAGGAATTACAAGGTTTTTTAGTTCCATCTAGTGGTAATAGAAGGTATATGTCTCAGAGCATCAGTCAGTCTCAGTAATAATACTGATAGAAAGATTAGCAAAAATAATAAAAATCAAAGTTATGAAATTTGTAATAATAAAGAAGTCCACCCCCTATTTTCTTTTCAATATTTTCTATATGAGAGAAAATAGGTTCTGAGATCTAAGACCATATTTATTTTACAGGTATGAAGGAGCAGATTTTAAAAGCTGGGTGAGCAGGTACACTGTTGCAGTCATGCGGTATGTTTGTTTGGAACTTATTTTCTGGTGATAACAAACCAAACAAAAAGAATGAATCCTTCTTTTTGTCTTCATTGGCCTTCAGAGATGGTGATGCTGTTTGTGTTTAAATTGCAAATCAATGGAATTTCACTATAGACCATGCAGACAGCTCAACATTACAAAGGCAAATAAAGCGGCACAATTTCTCATTGTGTTTTATAAACAAATGTATAACATTTGCAGTGATTTTTTGGGGGTTGTTTATTTCCTGTAACATTTACCTAAGAAGTATTTAATCTATCTATAAAGGCATTGTGTTGCTATTAATATTCACTGTTTTCACCCTTTGAAATTAAAAGCAAATAGAAAAAGAAAAACGTTAGCCATGTTTGCTTCATGGCTGAGATAAGAACATTGTAGGGAGCATGTGACAGCATCAATCATGAGAACAAGCAGAGACATAAAATGATTATGTACTGCCAATTAAATTAAAAGCTGAGACTGCAATGGGCAAAACCACAATATCCTTCAAGAACAATGAAGAACAGACTTTTCCTTCCTTGGGTGATCTGAAAGAAACACAGATTTATCCATTTTCTGTCTTCCTTGTTGAACTAACTTACCAAATTAAAAAAAAACCCAAAACATAAAAACAAACAAAACCATTAAATCATTAAACAAATCACGATATTATGTAGCTTTACAGATGTGATTTTTGAAAATAAAGAGTATATATTTTTTTTCTGCAGTGGTACAAACTGGGTTGGGAGGTACAAGTGGGGCAAATGGACAACAACAAAATACCCTACCAAAATTAATCAGGATATATGAGATAGAGTAAAACAGACGAGTTGTAGTATTTATCCACCAATTAAGACCCTGATTGCAAAAGCTCTTTTCACCAAGAAGTTATCTTTTTTCTATAAGAATCATCACATGTAGAGGTGAGCTCTTTCAAAGTCACTTGCAGGAGCAGAGGACTCCTGAAAAAGAGAGATACTTAAACATGGCCATACTGGGAAGGGTCCAGTAAAGTGCCACCAACATGAAGAGTCTGGAACATCTCTCCTGTGAGGAAAGGCTGAGAGAGCCTGGGACTGTTTAGCCTTGAGAAGAGAAGGCTCCAGGGACTTAATATATTTAAATTCCTGAAGGGAAGCTGCGAAGAAGACAGAGGTAGTCTCTCCTCAGTTGCACAGTGACAGGGCCAGAGGCAATAGGCACAAGCAGAAATGCAGAAGTCTCCATCTGAAAATCAGGAAACACTTATTTTACTGTGGGGATGACAGAGCTCTGCTACAGTCTGCTCAGGGAAGTTGTGGAGTCTCAATCTTTGTTATATTCAAAAGCTGTCTGGGCATGGTCCTGGGAAACCAGCTGTAGGTGGCTCCCCTTGAACAAGAAGGTCTGACCAGGTGGTGGGAAAAAAAAAAAAGAAAAAAAAAATTAGAAATGGCCTTCAAGTTTATGCAGTAAATTAATAGTCCCACAGTATTAGATAGTCATATAACCAAACATCAAAATGGCAATTATTAAAGCATCTGAAATTTCTTACGGTCATGCAGTCCATCTGCCTGTTGCTAAACCAGAAATATGACTGAGTGTGGCAGACCAGAACCTCAGATTAGTTTATTATATTCTGGGGTTTTTTTTATTTGTAGTATTAGCAAACAGTGGGAGTTTTATCATTAAAAAGGTTTCCACTGCTTAATAGACCTCATTGCAACAAAATATTTCCTTAAAGTTGTTCTAAATTTTTTTTTACTTAATTTAATTTTGCTCTATTTTTAAGACACACTCTCTATTACTATGGAATAGCATTATTTATTTTTCTATTAATGATATAAAAACATCTTAATATTGCAATTATATACTGTTATTTTTTTGTTTAATGAAGCAATTGTAAACATATTTGGTTTTACTGAGATTATTTAATCACCTTTCAGTTATCAGTTTATCTATCTTTCTGAAACCCTTTTCAGTTATTCAATGAATTCTTTCCAACTTTTCTTCATTTTCCCCTGATAATGAGAGATTTGGAAGATTTGATTATTATTAAAATAAGTTTGGTTTTTTGTTTTTTTTTTTTGTTTGTTTGTTTTGTTGTTGTCGTTTTTGTTTGGTTGGTTGGTTGGTTGGGTTTTTTGGGTGGCAGTTTGTTTACTTTGTCATTGTTCCTAGCTTAGGACTTAGCATAGTTTGTCTCAGGTGTGTAGGTACAAGCCCTCCAGTGGTACCAGGCTATATTTAGATAAGTGGGCTCAGGCAGTTAAGCATTTACTATTTTTCTGTTTTGATCTGCTTGATAACAGCAAACACAGCATGGAAATGGTGCTGCCATGTCAGAGCTGTGACATGCCTGTGCTAATAAAACCTCTGATTTTATTTCCTGAACACTGGAACCATTTTGTTATGGTCCTTCAGCCATTTTGAGAGAGACTTTTAGACTTGTGATTGCAAATGTTTGAACCCATCTTCAAACATCTGAGGGATCCATTCTGTTACCCTTTCTCAGGCTGCAAACACACTTGTTTGCCTAGATATATGTACTCCGGGGTAGGAATAAAGGATACCCTGAGAATGTTTATGTATGTGTACAGCTGTATGAATGCATACTTGCATGGTGGTAATATTTACTTAAGGACTGAATGTAGCATGAAGAAAAGTGATGAAAAAAGAAAGAATGATAGATCTGCTACAGTTCAGAAGCGATGCTCCTGTACACATGCACTGAACAGACCTGGACATGCAATGCTGTTACTTGCTCTATAATATCAGAGTTAACAAGTGCTGTTAAGGCTTTCACAAGCTGCTTAGATATTCACGTCTCTCTTTGCGAACTTTGACTTCTGCTCCTAAGTTGTCAATGACATTCAAGAACATTAGGCTAACTGTAACATAATGTTGGACATCCCTATTATAAAAAAAGTATTTGGATTTCAAAACTTTCTGGCCAAATACAGGAGAGAAACAAGCATTTAAAGAATTGCTATCTTAAATTTTAAGGGATTTTTTTGCTGTCACTTCACTTTCTAGTTTTACTTGACAAAAGTATGAATTAACAATTCATGAACTTCAAATTACCCTCCAAAAGCCAGATTTTCAAAGATAACTAAGTCAAATTCTTTTCACCTACATGAAATGGTCATCTTCTCAGAGGAGTTCAGTGATCTGAGGCATTTGATCTGCTCATGGCACACATATGCTGAACATTGAGACACTTTGTTATAACTGCTTTGATAGGGTCATAGACTGTTAAATGTCCAGGAATCTAAATGGGAACTGTAAATAGCGTGTGCCTTCAGAAGTCCAGTCCATGATTCTTTTCAGATTGATATTTATATGCTAATCTTTCCCAGTTGCTGCCTATGCTCATATCTCCAGTCTTCATTGTAATAAATCTTCATGGTATTCCTAATCATATCAACATTTCTCTTTTAGCTTTCCTGCTGAAGACAGGTTATTCAAGAAAAATAAAAAGTGTCAGCATCCAGACCATTTTTTATTCAGCATTAATTTCAGCACCTTCATTTATTAACTGACCTATTTTCTTTCTGTTATTTCTTTTCTCTCTGAGGTATTTCTTTGTTCCTGTTGTCACATTATCTAACATGCATTTATTCTTTCTTATCTTTGAATTAAACCTAGAAAAAAAAGTCCTTCCTGAAAATCATTGTTTTCTTCTGTATCTCTGCATCTATTTTTCTTCAGAGTTAGAAACTATTTTTTATGACATCCTGATAATTTTTCTAAGGGGTTAGTATGCACGAGAATTCCCTAGTTCTGCATCATTTATTACTTACTCCTAATTAGAGTCTAATGGGTCCATGAAGACTTCTCTGTACTTGAAGCGTAACAATGGCTTGTAGATCTGCTGTTTTCTGGGACTGCGGGAGGGGCTGTGGAGATCTGAGAGAGATGCAGAGGAACCTATTTAGTGGTGAAAATGTCTGGAACACCCTAGAACTTGTCTATTGGTCTCTGAGGGCTGAATGAAGCAGACTCAATAATTTACTACATGAGAAAAAAGAAAATCAAAACTCTAACCTATTTCTGCAGTAAATAATGTAATCATACCACAGATATATTTTTAACTTCTCTATTTCTAGTCCCCTTCCAAAATCAGAATGACACTCAATATCTACTACAGAACTGGATAGGAGAGAACTGGTGACCTTGAAGATAATGTACTCCAGCCACTAAGGACAAACAAATATTTCTGAGTGTGATTTCTTGATTATTCCAATAGCAGATCTGACATTAGTTTATAAAATTTCTATAGGTATTCAAGAAACAGACACCTAGTGCATAATTCCTCAGATTTTCAGAATCATTTTGTCCTGGAACAGTGTATTTTTTATTTAGTTTATACAGAAGGAAATGCTGAAAGGCTCAGACACTAAATTCTAGGATTTTTTCTCATTTTGAGCTGAGAAACTGTATGGTTAAAGCTGAGCTGAATAAGGACAAGAATATACTCTTTCCAAGTCTCATGAACACCCCATCCACTAATAGATAACAAGTGCTGGAAAGCTTAATAGCAGATGACCAATGCAATGACAGTGTGAGCAGAAGAGCTTTGGAATTGCTATTACTTTGGTGTGCTCAGATAAGGCCTCTAAAGATGCTGGTGAGGCAGATAACAAGTGCTGAATGCCTGATCAGTCCCTTCTTCCTCTCATAGTCCCCTTGCAGCTTTATCACCCAGATGCAAGAATGAGACTCTCTCCACTCTCCAGTTTGAAAACAATCTGCACCCACGCATCTCCAGGCCTTTCTGACTATTTAGGGACCAAGGAAGGGGCAGGTTTTGTGAAAAGGAGCAATCATGTGCAAGATCTTTAAGGAATATTTCCTTTCCAAAATTACATTCTTGTTGATGCAGAGACAATTATTTACTCATATTTTCTGTGGTTAACCACTTCTAAAGGTGTTCAACAGGGCAACAGGACTAATGGTCGTGGTAAAATTTTATACTACACCTTATACTACCTGTGCCATAGTTCTCCTTCAATTTCAGCACCCTCTGGCAAACCTCATTCTTTCAGTAAAGCATGCTGATTTTACAACCTCTTCCTTCTAAGAATGGCTTTAATTGTAAGCAATTGCATATGCCTGCGTCTAAAATTATACTTGTTTCTACTAGCAGGGTTGCTTTTGTTTTAATGCTGAAGTTCTTTCTATAAGCATATTAAATATGTTTGATGAAATATACCACTATGACCTAATATTTTATTCTATTTGTTTTAAAAGTAATAGAATTTTTATAGGTAGGCTATTAACATGGGAACATAATGACTGTAATACGCAAGATACATAACATACAGCAGCAAAAACCTTAATTTACTGTCCCACAGCATTCTGTGCAAGAAAAAATAAACCAAAAACAAAACCAAACCCATGAAAAAACAGAAGGAAATTTAAATATAAAATAAACAGATTATTGAAAATGGATTATGTGAGATCACCAATTTGAATCTTTCCCCTGGCAAATACATACATGGTGTTTTCACCTATAAGCATTATCTGCTGTTCTTTCCGAGTATTTATTTTCAGAATATTCAGGTTTCTCGTATATTTGCTTTGCTTTATTTCCAGCATATTTCATAATGATTTTGAAACTTTGTCTTTTTTATAATTACTTTGGAATATATGTTTCCCACAAAATAAAAGCACTAGGAAAATAAAGCAATAAAATTGTTTTCAGAGATTGTCTTTGTACTACTTTAGTTTTAGTACTAGTGCATTACTTAAAATATTAATGCATTTTTAAAACCATCTGTGCGTTGGGAGTTTTGCTATTTAGATGTATCTCTTCTCAGTAAAACACTAGCATGTGATATCTGAAGCCCCACTGAAATCTGCTAAAAGGGCGTGCAGGGATGCACAGTCCTAAGATGTCAGGGCTGCACAGCCACCAGGCCTCCACTAATCTTATGATGTGCAGCATGTATTACTACAGTTTATTAATAAGGTTGTTTTAGAACTTCGTTGCATTGTTCTCCATCCTTCATTGATCTATGCCTCTGAGCAAGATTCTGTATATCAATACTGACTATAAACACTATAGTTTCAGACTATTATGAGAATGTTTTCCTTTTATGTTGATCACAATTAGGAAATAAAGAACATCTATGAGGAATAATTCAAATAGTGTACCAAAAATAATTAATTCAAAAGAACTGGTGTTGCAGTACTCTCCTTTGGTAGCCTTTTTTCTATTAAGATAATTATTCAATAGAGAGGATATTAATTTTTGCAGAATAATCAAGAACAAGTAATTAATTTGAATTTTCTGGTTTTGGTATGCTCAGAATTAATTCAGAAAGGACTGCTTTAGTCACCTAAGACTTTTACAGTTTAAGCAGACTAAGATACCTGGGAAACAAACAAACAAAAAAAAATATATATAGTACAGATATGTTAATAAATAATGGCCTTTTAAGTGATTTGCCCTTCTATGTGTCCAAGAGTGGAATTAGACAGAGGGATCTATCTCACCCAGCTTTAGGATCCATAGCAGGCACTACTGTAACAGATGAAGAAAAAGACTTTACCTGGGAATAGTTGACTTGGACATCTATTTCAGGGTGTAATAAATCATACATTGAAAGTATTTATTTCACTCCAGTAGCTCCAATGTTTAAATTATTTGGAGTTTGCCATATAGCTCTACAAAATAATTAAAAGTATTTCAATCAAGGAGATTTTTTATTTGTTTTCTTTTTCTCAATGTAATTGAAATTCTTGTGACAAGGAATATGTTCACACTCCTATACATTTATGTCCGTCCTAAGTCAAGTGTCAGTAAAAAGAGCTTGTTTGCCAGATTAACTCTTTGCAGATTGTAGTTACAGCATTTCACAGCACTTCTTACAAGTGATGTAAACAGCACATTGCCACCTGAGTTAGGGACTGAGCCCAGATTGTGCAGGGATCTGTGCATGCACAGATTGATGCCAAGAAGATGCTTTTTGTCTAAAGAATCAATACTCGAACTGATGCTACAGTGCAGTGGAATTAGTTGTTAACAGCTGAAATATCTCTCTTCTTCATCTCTCTCTTTAAGAGACGATTTTCAATTTTATCAGAGCTTGTTTTAACAAAACATTAAACCCTCTTTCACTTCTTTTAAGTTGTGTCTTTAACGGGAATTTTCAAAAGCACTGTGCATTTTAGGAGCAGAAGTCTTTTGTGACTTCTACATCACATTAACATGAATAATTTCCTCTGGTATTTGTACACTGCAAAATTGCACAGACACCTTCAAAAATCACTTGCTAGCTAAATCACAGCTCACTATTTCAATCAGTTTCCTAAAGCACAGATGTGAAAAGCCTAGTGTAAGGAGGGATTAGTACCATATGGTAACAGATATATGTAAACAGATTTTTTTTAAGTTCTCCACGGGATTTTTCCTACCCTAATGACTGGAAAATTGAGACAGACTGTTGTATTACTGATAAAATACAGATAGTTGAGAGAAATTCTCATTCTGTAACCATCAGGAACTTCTGGCTTGAGATGAGTGCAGCATTTCTGAAGTCTGGGATCCCTTGCTGGTAATTCATTGAGGGAGACCACCTCTCCACTTGAGGAGATTTTGCTGTGCCTGAGCTGCTTAGAGAGTGAGAAACCAAGAATTGAAAATCACTGATTGCTAAGAGCTCCTATCAGGTCTAACAAGGATTTGAGGGATGGAGGGAAGCAGTGTACATAAGCATAATCTCTTGGCCTTGGAACATAACCTAAGAAAATAAGAATTGCCAGCTTCTAGGAACCCTTCTCAAACCTGAAAGTGAGGACATAGCCTGAATCCTGTCAGGCTTCTACTAAGATGTTTTGTTATGATTTTTTGTCCTTATTTTCTGAACTAGAAAAAAAAAACCAACCAAATATACTCTGTGTATTGTTTGAGTATATATTCATAGAATTTATTAAATCCTATTAATATGAAGAAAAGCAGAATGGAATGTGAAGGGAAAACCATATCTCTTTTTTACCCCAATACTCTCTCATGTGATGGCAATGCCAAAAATAACTCAATAACGTTTGAATTCTTCTATTTTTTTTTCCCCCAGAGATATGCTTGTGAGCAGTAAATTGAGAGAAATAAAGGGAGAGCAGGAAAAAATTAAAAAGAGGACAGGAAAAGAAGACCAAGGACAGGAAAAGAGAATTGAGAGGGTTTTCAAAGAGATGGCAGATAAAAGGAAGTATCTCAGAGAAACAGTACTCCAAATATAAAGATGGGGAGGCAAGTGTTTCAAAGAGAGGGTTAATAAAATTAGCTTTGGCTGTGAAACAGATGTTTATCAAAATATTCTAATTTCTTTATATGAAAGGAAATTACAGAGTGACTATTATTTTACTTGTTTTTTTTTCCTGCTTTCCTCTTCAGTGTTTATGAACAAGTACCAGAGCAATATATATTATCACAGCAAACCACACACCATGGAACTTTAGTATGCTTGAGATACTGTGACCGCCTGAAAAGGTTACCAGGGCCATAATGCCACTTGCATCTGGCTTTGGAACAGTTAAATCATCAGGAAATATCAAACTGGTCTGATCATTAGTAGACATTTTATCTGCATAAAATGACGAGACACAGAATGGAAAAAGGGAACATGTGGATGTTCTGCAGAGGAGGCAATTGTAGTCCTTGTCTGGTCAAATAACATCAGTCAAAAATAAAGCAATACCTCCATGTAGGAGCCAGGTACACTAGGGTACTGTAAAAATACTGGTTTTCAGTAAGACATTATTTTCTTTTTAATTTCACACACTTAATTTATAATAGCTAGTTTGCTAGTTTTCCCACACTACTTCTATCCCCCACAGTTATCTATGAATTTCATGGTTTCTGTCTCCTCTCACCCCAAAATTCTTCTTATCTAACATCCAGTGTGTTAAATCCTATATGAATACAGTTTCAAATTCTGATGGCCTGTATTCATAATGGGAGCCTTAACTGTGTTATTGTTCCTAATTCTGATAGTTTCTGAGTTAGTTTCCCTAAGGTAAAACATATAATATAGAATTCTTGGAGATATAAAGGCATATGATTACTTTTTAGAAATATTGAAGCTATTGCAGAAAATAAATGGTCAGTTATCAGTCTTAAAATCAGAAAAAGAACTCATGCTCACAACATTCTCATGAGAAAAAAGCTCATTCTGATCGAGATAAAGAATATCGTTCCATCTGGCAATTGTAGATGAGACAGCTTCAATGTATAAGGATACACACAGGGAAAGGGTCTTTTCCTGATGCTTGTTCACATCTACAAAGTATTAAAAGTAATTTGCAATATTAATGTAGTCTTTACAAATTTGTTAGTTTTACTCCACATACATTGACTTTCTCCCTATTAGATTTAATAGTAAATAATGTATAATTGCAGAATTTTTAAAGATCTGAAAAATCAATTTCCCATGGCTTCTTTTCTCCTAATTTTCTTTCCTCTTCCTGTTTTCCCCTTCAAATCAAGACATACAAACATTTGATTGTATATTAATCTGTCTTTACTTTCTCTTTGAGTGGTGCTTTGCTGAAATGTGACAGCTTACCTTTGCATATAAACACAAGCTAGATGTTTGCATGGAAGATAGAATGGAGTTAGCAAACCCAGCTGGAGTAAAATATCGGCAACTGCTCTAGGTAGACATGTCCCTTCTTTTTTCCCTTCAACAACATCTATTTTTTCCTTAATTCCAGTTCATTTGGCAACACTGATTTCCTTTTTCTAGCTTCCAGCTGCAAGGAGGTTGGTGGACAAAAGTTCAAGAAAAAAATAGAAGATACCCTTTCTTCTCAGACTCTTCCATTTGTAGCTGAACCAACAATGTAAGGAAACAATTTCTGTGGGCATGAGCAGTTTTTCCTGGAATGAAATGGAAACCTAAAATCTTAGGTTTTAAGAGCAACCAAAAGGTCCTGTTGCAATTTCAATATATTCTAGAAATAGGTTCTAACAATATGTTTGAAACAAACTTCTGTCCTTCATGGGAAAGCAGGTTGAGCAAGCCTAGTTGCTGTGTAATCTACAACATGGCCCATTCCTCTGGTTTAAATGGTCTCCCTCTTAACCCTTACCAACTGATATACGTGGTTGTTTGGATGGTCAGTATTTCTTCTGTCAGTCCATTGTTTTGAATTATATCACAGCAAAAGTCATTTATGTTAGGACATTCTATCAGTGTTTCTTCTCATTGGCAGTTCTGCTGGATATGTACATTAATTGCATTTTGTCTATAACATTTTAGACTGCATTTAGAAGTTTTCCTACTGAAGATTCACTCCTGTAAATTAAAAATAAATTAATCTTAAAATATATAAAGAATAACGTTTTTCTCCCATTGATACAGTCTATTTTATTACTGGTATAATAAATGTCCAGAGCTTTCTGCAAGGAAAAAATACAAAAAGGCAGTTGATTTCAATACCAGTATGTTAGAGTTGAAGTTAACTCTCAGAAAAAGTACTTTTCTTCTCCTGTCCTTAACACAATAACATTGTTAGCACAAAATAAAAGAAAATTGATGAAAAAGATAGCGTGTACTTGATGTTGATGGAACACATGTTTGTGTCTAATACACTAGAGAAAATCTCCAATAACAGTTCACCCAAGTGAAAATATTGGACTATTTTGCTCCCAAGGTCAATGTCAATTGAGGTTACTGACTATATAAATGCTAAATACAAAAGTTTGTATTGTTCAAGGCTACTCTTAACTTGTACACTATACTCTTCAATGTTCCTCAATTACATTTAGAGTTTGCATCCCTCACTCACTTTTGCCATTTCTATCTATTCATCCTGTTTCTTTCTCTCACAATCTTTTTAGTCTGTAAATCTTAAATATTAAAGGAGTCACTGTTACGTAGGGAAGAACATCACATTCAAGAACCCATTTTTAGCTTGTCTGCTAAGAAATGTCCATTTTCACAGACAAAGGCGAGCCTAGTGGAACAGAGGCAGGAGGGACAACTGCTGGGCTACACCCAGACCCACCATGGGATTCATCAGCCCAGCACAGCCCTGTCTGCAAGCTCAGAGGAGTACAGGGGTACCATGTCAAGTGGGAAACCAATTTAAAGACCCAGAGGAAGAGACAGTCTTGTCCAGGCCATTCCCAGGAAAACCTTAGGCCCATGGTTCACTGCTACCCTTTGAGTCAAAGAGAGTGTCTGTAAGATCATTTTACTGAATAAGAATGAGTGACTGCTTAGGAAATTTGCAACACTTTATGGGATGCAAGAGAAAAACATTTGGGATTACAGAGAAATTATAGCAAAACATTTAGAGGACGAACCAAAGACAAGGAAAAGGATAGAGGGTTAGATCTGGGTGATCTGGGGAGGAACCAGAATGGGAAAACAAAGGGGTAGGCAGACAAAAAGAGACATTTGCATGTTAAGGGTTTGTTGGTTTGTACAGTTTTCAGCCATGCTGTGCACCTGATCAGTTCAGTTTGTTTTGCCTTCTTGTTAAATTCCCTCCTAACTCTTTCCTGCATAAGGGGATCTCTCTTCAATGTGCCTGTGTTTGTGGGGGCCTGAGTTCCAGCAAACAGAATCATTCCAGGGGTCAAAGGTACCAAATGGGACATGTGCAACTGTGAGGGTGGGATTGTTTTTGAAGACAAACCAGATGAGCCAATTGAGTAGGTGAAATTACCTGGGAGCCAGACAAGTCTCTGTGTGTCTGAGGGGGAGACCACAGCAGAAGCTGGTTTTCAGAGCATCCAGGGAGTCCCAGAGAACTTCTGGAGGGATCATATGGTCTGGGGGTTGATTAGAATATCTGCCTGCATCTGTGTCTTTGTGGGTGTGTGTGTGTGTGTGTGTGGGTGTGTGGGTGTGTGGGTGTGTGTGTGTGTGGGTGTGTGTAATGGTCTGTACCAGCACCTGGATGTGACTGCAACACTTGGGGGGCTCTATGTTGAGTTCCAACTGGAGAGACTGGGATTCAAGGGCAGACTGGGAGAGCTCAGCTGCTGGATGGCTCCACCAGGTAAAAATATACATGTGTATACACGCACACATGCAGATACATGATGAGAAATGGAAACAAAATGATTCTTTTGGTGCTGTTTGTGTCTGTGTGAGTGATGAATGTTTTTATCTGCGCTGATCTGTGTCACCAGCTGTGTGTATAATGTGGTGTATATCTGTGCTCTATGCAGATCTGCCTGCTGGGAGTACATGCCCACCCTCACTACTGATTGGACATGGAGGCACAGGGCTGCTGCAGTAAGTAGCTTTGCCTCTATCAAGCTACCAGATTTGATAACTCTGTGACAGAAGTTTTGTTCTGCTGTCATGCAATCTGTAGAACAATATTATTTATAAATATCTGAAGTCCAAGGCCAATTATCGAGCAGATGTAAAAAACATCTGCCACCCAGGAAAAAAAAATAACAGGTTCTTTCAACTGCTATTGAAGATCTGTACACAGAGCATTTTTGGTGATTAGGGGGAAGTCAGTGGTATACATTTCATACTGAAAGGGATCAATTTTTGAGTGGATTCAGCCTTCTGATATTAATGAAATATTCTGCATACTTTCCAACTTTCTGAAATATATGGGATTACTCACTGAGTAAAGAATTAATCACTGTGACTAAAGTTGACAGAATTAGGCCCTGATTAATTTGGCTGAAATCATAGGAGGAGTCAGTCAGCATCAGAGCAAAAATAGATGGGATTCTCACCGTAGTTCTTATTGCAATGCCATGGTGCCAAACTGGCTGGCTCTCATTAGAATTAAAAACTGTGTCTTTTTCTTCAGCCTTTTCTCCTAGTTTCTTGGTCTGTTTGATTCAAAGCTGTTGTGCAGACTGCATACAATGAACTGCAGTCCATGAATGGAGCCAAAAGGTGTGCTGTAATATAAAATATATAAAATATAATATAAAATATGTAAAATATAAGCGTATAATCCTGAAGCACAATAGCTACTGTGATTTTTTTTTTTAAATCCAAGAAATAGCTCACAATCCTTTCACTGTTCTGAAAAAAAATTACCAGAAGTATTATATATTTTAATGCAATCTGCTGGACAATCTTTTAGCCATTCAAATCCAGTGACTGTTGAAGTATGCCTTGCTTACATTTAGCAATTATGAACGTTTGATGATAGCAGGACGTTACACAAAGCAACATGGAGTTTAGCTTGGACTAATCATCTGAGTATCTATCCTGATTCTTGGAAGATTTGCAACCTAAGACAACCACCATGGCTGTCATATTGGTTAATTTATAAAACATTACTGTCCAATATTAATGCTGTGCGTTCAATGTCTATGGTGTACATGTACACAGATTATTAGTAAAACAGAAAACAAATGACTGCATTATAGATTAAATACGGAGGTAATGAATGTAACATCTGAAAAAGGAACGTAAAAGAAAATGAAATGAACTCTGTGTGTTCCCTACAAGCATTTTTCCATATTTATATCGTTATTTCCATTTCACCAAGTAGAATAAAATGGAAACTCTCTTTTTTTTCCTCCTTCCCAAAGCATCCTAGACCAAACTTTGGCAATGTGTAATAGCAATGGCTGTGATGTCACCACTGTTTCTTCCACCTCATGCACATGGCTTGTCACTGTTAGCTCTCACAGAATGAGACTGAAACCATAAGACACATCCTCAGATCCTCTATATGGGAAGTGTTGGCAAAATTATCCCTACAGGTATGACCCTCTAGGACCAACCAGACAATATTTCTCTTTCTTGCCAGAAAGTTTAATAACTTTTGTGATATATAGGTTTTAGTAGATTTTTTTTGTAATGTGTGTGACAGAGGGTCAATATAGAAAACAATTTGTCAAAAAAAAGATCTCTTATAGATGTTAAAATCTACATCTGCTTTTGTTTGGATCTGTGTATCTTTCTGTAGTCTAAGGAGATGAAAGGCTAATGATCTTGGTATTTCTCTGCCCAGGTTTTTGTTGCATGATGGAGCTATCGCATCCATACATATAACAGTCCTGTTATATAAAACTTCATAATTCCTCAGGCAAAGGTTGTGACTCAGAAGTGTTTGAAACATACTGAATAAGAAAGGTTTTCACAGTCACTGCATATGGAAGCTTGAACAAAATGCTGCCTCTTTAAAACACCAATTTCATCTGTACAATTTAGTTTAGCTTGTTAAAATGAATAATCTTCCAAGGACCTATAGTTATGCTGGAAATTTTCATCTGCAAAGTTTAATCAGACTTCCTGGTTCTGTACTTAGCATTTATAGCTTTAGCATTTGGTTGTCAGAGTCTTAAGTGACTGTAAAAACCCCAGCAGAATTCAGATATTCAAGAAACTGCATTACATTTTCAGAAACTTTATGCTTAAAAAATTCAGGTAAGAAGAAAGACTTTTTAAATTAATCTGCGCATAAAGCACATATATAATAGTTTTAAGCATAGCAACAATGTCATTCAGAGTCTGATCCAGTGAGCCCAACTCAGACATACAAAATTATTAAAGTTTAAGTTCAAGGGCAGTGCAAAACATTCTCAGAACACTACACTAATTTCACTTAATTCCTCTAGTTCTTTAAAGAGTGGCTATTTGAAAAATCTAACTGGGTCTGTGTGGTTTTAATGAGATTTACTAAAAAGGTGAAGCAAAGAAATATAGCACTCAAATACATGAAAATAGCTGAAATTGCTCTTACTGCACTAAGCTCATTAAATTAACTTGCTGGAATGCTGGCTATTAGAATTATCAGACCAGAGATTTAATAGGTCTAATGCATCTGTTTGGTGAGGTTCACACATCTCCCTATCCAGAGGTTATTGAGCAGGCACAGTGTATTTTTTTTTTTTTGGGTAGCTGTGGTGCTGGCAGGTACACTGTTTCTGTGGTGCAGAGAAAGTGCTGTGTAAGTGCAAAGTCTGCTTAAAGGAAAGAAAACAATTAAGGATAGCCTGTGTAGAGGCAAGCCCTGTAAAAATTCTGGTGGAGACACATTCTATGGTACCCAATAGAAAAATAACTCCAAATCAAGGTCTCAAGTTAAATTCAGTGAGTTTTTAAATGGATTTAATGGTTTAGATCTCATATGTGTCACTTAGTCAAGTCTGTGTTACACTCTCCTTCCACAGTTAAGCTGATTATTTAATTTGAGACCATGATAAGGAGTCTGAATGAGCAGGTGAACTTCACACATTGTTAAGATGATTAAAAAAAGAAAGTAATGTCTTTATTCTACAGCCCCAGTGATGCAGAAGACTGTCCTTCATCCTAGTAGATAATGTTAATTTGTTTCTCTACCTACAAAGCACAAGCTTTGCCATGCAATTTTAGAGTGAATGTAGTTAGGCAGCAGCCTTACAAATTCAGAGAACCCTTAGTGCAGTCAAAGACATAGAGCAATGATAGAGCTTAGTATGACCTGAAAAGGCATTTTCTGGAGACTCACAGGTTTATTGAGTTTCAGCCTCCTGGGTGCCAAACAGGCAGAGGTAGCATTATGTGCCAGTGCTGTGTTCCAGTTTGCAGCTACTTTGGGTGCTGTGTCTTTTCTGATATCACCCTGACAGGCTTACAGAGTCTGCAAGAAGACCACCTTTTTCTGGGGCCCTCACCCTACTTTTAACCTGTCAAAAAGTTAGAATGCTACTAGAAATTATTAATCATTTTACTACTAAAAAGATGATCTAGCACTCAAGCTATTCATAGCATGAAAGAATGAAAAAGGATTATAGGGAGAAAGGTCAGGAATAGCAGAAGGTGAAAGCAATATTAAACTTCTGCTCCATTTTTCTACTACTCTCAGTTCAGTAAAGTATATTTTCTGGGGAAATATGATCAAGATAAGATGAAAAGGGGTTTAGTAGCAAACCAGTAAAAAGGGCATGATCAGAAATCCCAGTATGTTTGTGTGCATGTATTTAATTATTTATTTATTCTCCTTCTAGACACTGCCCAAGAAACCTCAGAAGGGTATATTTCCTTTCTGACTGAGAAGGTGAATAAAACCAAAACGAAAAATGTTCCAGACATTCCATTTGTGCTGACCTTTTTAAGGAACAATTCCCACTTACCGTGTTTTAAGCACCAACTCTGAAGCTCTGGGACTAATTAGATGGTCCATATGTTCTGATTACAACAAACATTATGCACAACTTTTCCAAAGAACAAGGTCACTGTGATTACCTATGTGAAGTTTCATTCAGGAAGTCCATTGTCTAGAGAAACTTTTTGCTGCAAGTGAATAATTCTCTTCTCTTTTCTTTTTCTTCAAAAATACCACTTGAAGAGCAATACAAATATTTCATGGAATGGTACTTATTAAGTCATAAATTTTCAAACATAATTCAAGAAGATTTTAAAAGGAGAAATTTGTTCTGCATTGTCAGAGAATAACTACTTTAAAAAATAAAATCAAAGAAGATGCTATAAATGCATTTATTTAATTTTTTTTTTTGCCTTCAGAAGTATTCTAAAGGTTAAAAAGCAATTAAAATTGTAAAATAAGCAGACTAACTGCTCATTTAATTTATTTTATCTTTCCCTTTCCTCTTTTGAATACTTTCTTCTTTAAATGGTAATTTCCAGATATTGCTGTATTTCATTTGTACTTTCTGGTTCTCTAATATTGTCACTGTAAATATCCCCTTAAAGTACTTCTCAAGTATCTGCCAAATGTCACTATTTCTCTACACTGACAGAATTATGTTAATTAGCTTTCCTTTTTAAATAGTTTCAAAATTTAGCTTCCTTAATTAAGAATGTGATTTAGAGAAAGCAGAAATTGCAGAGACGATGCTCTCATTTTCTACTTTTGCTTTTCTAGAGCATGGTCCAAATGTTTGCTGTAAGAAATGTATGTTACTGCAAACAGAACTTTCTTCTGATACTTACATTTGTTATTAAAAGGTGTTACTTCCCACTAAATCCTAGTGTGGGACTATTTCTTCAAAAGTAATATGTGGATCTTTTCTTTCTTAGAAATACACTAGGTAAGAAGCCATCAACCAATACTTACCTTTATTCAACTGAGGGGTGGACATCGATGTGTAGAAAGGATGACATAAAACAATATAGCAAAGATTGTATGTTTTATTAACTTGCATATATTGATATGAGACAGTAAAACAGAGAATTGAATTAAGCTAAAATAGTTACATAATTCAAAAAAACAACCAGGCCTTACATACAACTTTTCTATAATAGCATCCAAGATAATGAAAATCTGTCTCCAGCTGAAGAGTGTGTTTGAGACAGCAAGTGTGAAGATATCATACACTGAATAGAAATAAAAGTCTTTTAAATTGGGAGAACAAAATACTGCAGTAAGTGATCTTTACAGGTAAAGAAGGGAACAACTGTGGTTTCAGTCTCTGTTCTCTTGGTTATTTAAGTATGGATGTGTCAGTGAATAATGCAAATAAATAAAATTAAGCATCAAGGACCCAAACTCATGGGTAGCTCCTTTTCTTTTTAAAGCTTTAACTAAATGTCATTGAATTTCTATGATATTATGTGCTGATCTTTTTAATTTTCCTTCTCATTTCTTTGATTTTCTTTTAGGTTACTTTCACTTATTTTCAAAGAGATGTATTTTGCTCGCTAGTTTTTTTTTTATTTTCCCAAGTTCCTCTTCTCTTTGGATTGCTATATTGTTGAGGGTTTTTTTGCAATTGTTTCATATGGTAAGAAGATTTAACAAAATGAAAAATGTGTGTTCATAAGATAAAGAGCTATTTTTGGTAGTTACCATATTGTAGAAAAGAAATTTGTACAGATAGGGTCATTTAAGTACTCATAATGTGATGATATAGTTGATTTTGATTTTATTTAGACAGAGGATCTGTGCTGAAGGTAGCTTTCAGACAATTATACTGGTAAAAAAATAGGTAAAAACTGATGAAGTCATTAAATTTTCAAAAATTACAAATTATCCTGTAAAGCTTCAGTGACTGCAAATTAGCCTTTGCTATAGCCCTCTGCTAACAATCTATAGATCATTTTATTATTCATGAATTTTAGTAATTTCAGGACACCACAGGTCATCTTATGCTCATTTATTTGCTAAACACCTTGTGCTGGTGTGCCTGTGCTGAAAAATTGCTACTATTTGCTTCTCACAAGACACACAAGCAACAAAGTGGTGGATTTGGCCCCAGACATCCACTATGCCAGGCAGCATATATATCTTGCTGTCAGGGAAATAAATGAGCCCTTAAATTGGCTGCAAAGCTTTAAGAACTGAAATTTATATGTCTAGTTATCAAACAGAAAGTTCAGAACACCTGCCAATATGAAACATAATTGTGACAAACTGTTACATTTTACCTTTAACTTTTTGGCTTTAACACCACAACTTCATTACACGCATCTCATCCTCCCCACCCCTCCTTTCTCCCTTCGTCCAGATCAGTTCCCCTCCAGAAAAACATTCGCTATGTTTATCTGTTTGTAAATGCTGAACAACAATTGATACATTCTCTCATCTCTCATCTGCCGCAAAAAAATCAAACCTATTAAAACCACTAGAATTTCCGATGAATATAATGAAAAATACTCACAGATTACTACAAAAGTCTAGTGGTATTTAGATATTTGATCTTTACAACTTCCTTGCAAAGCTTTCCATTGAATATCTATAACCATGAAAAAAAGCTCCTAGGTTCTGTTTTTGTTTTGCTTTGCCTTAAAAATTCAAAATACCTCTGTCTTTTTTCATTGGCCATTATCTTTCCCTCTGTGTCACAGTTTCAATACAACTTTTTGTTGCAACAAATCCAGCAATTGCTAAACCCTTTACACTTTGTCTAAATGTTCCATAAAGGGGAAAAAAACAAAAAAAAATCCACTTGAGTCCGAACCACCATTAAACTGTGTACTATGTGGACTGCAAGTAACTAAATATTTTCCCTTTTGTGTTCTGTTTTTCCAACCACTAACAGTCACATGAAAAAAAGCACCATATTTAAAGAGAGCATTTTTTCCTTATTTTTTTCTATCAATGAAGAGAATATCGAGGCTGAAACTCAATTCTACATTAAAAGAAAAATCAATATAAAGAGCTTAAAAATTCTTAAACCCCTTGACCAGCTGAACCTTTCTGTTCAATAAAGAAAATACTGTCTTAGAAAGATAATTGAATGTATGGCACTTAATGTTCTTTATTGTTTTGACCATGCTATTTAGCTTTTTCCAGCTCCTGTGCACTGTCTAGTCAGGAAATTTAGTTGTGGATAAAGCAGCTCATTATGGTAATTTGTCCCAATAGACAGGTTTTAAGTCAAAAATTGGTCAGAACACACTTTTTCCTCCTACCAACATGACCATGTCAGTGATTTGAAATTAGTTGAAAGCATGGGGGTGGTGCACACTCTTCAAAAAAAGAAGGATGAGAAATAACTTAGTAAAAGGTAGACTTAATTTTCACTTTATACAGCGCAATGCTGCATACTAAATCTCTAATCCCCACTGAGAAGTTCTTCACGTTTATTCCCAGGATCTTACGTTTAAGACATGAAATGGCCTTCTGTGTACTGTTTCCATTCTTTGGCCAAGAAGTACTGCATGAAAGCACCATAGAGAGAAGGGAAAGGGAAAGGTTACTACCTCTTACTTTCTTTCAGGTGCTAATTAGGCATATCAAGATAAATTACAATGGTTGAGTTGCTCAGAAGTTTTGCTAAGCCACACTTGTAGAGGTGCTTTTTAAACCGGGTAGGCAAACAGTTGTCATTCTACAAAAGCCATATTAGTGGGTAAAATAGTGGTGTGCATAGAAACAAGTTTCAGTTTGATGTTTTTATCAGTTGATTTAAGTAATTTAAAATGAAACATTTAACCAATTTTTGGTTAATATTTTGTCATGAAGTCTCAGGCATAAGTAATATAGTTAATAAATTAATAAGTTCTATTCTGTTTTTTAACTTAGGTTGTATTGCAGTATTGGTACAGACTAAATTTTTTACTAGACATTATCACAGAATCTGAAATATCATGTTGTTATTTTCAAAGTGTGTTTTCATTCAACAGACACTTATTCAACTAATAATTTTACAAAATAATACAGGACATTGTGACTATTTGTGATAATGACCAAATTCAAAGAAACAACAATAAGGACAGAAGATGCCTATTTAAATTCTACCTAGGAAGCCTGGATGCTTAAATCTCAAGTAACTAGTCAGAAAAATATTCCTTAGTACCACCTGAAACTCATATGTGACAATCATGTCATAGTCATATAATATAATCATATCACATGTGAGTTTCAGATGGTACTGGAGGGTAAGAGCATAAAGAACATGTCTTTGTGTGATAAAATTAGATGTAACTAAACTGTAAGTTGAATTGTACACATTCCAGGTCACATTTCTCAGTAGAAATAGCAGGCAGTTATCAAAATCCTTCCTGAAATTCATTGTTTTTCAGATATTACTCAAGAATATCCAAAACACCCCTGTTTCAGATGCATCTGAGAAGTTATGCATTGTGAAATTTTGGCTAATATCTTCAGGGTTCTTTCAATAGTGAATAAAGCCAGACATTGTTTTATAATAAACTAAGTTTCCCAAGGAATAGGACTTCTGAGTCCTAGAATTTTCCCAGGTTGTTTAGGATAATCATGATTCCTAAATTCTAAGTACCCTAAGTCCTATCCTAAGTAGTTTCACCCTGTCAAACTACATCATTTAAGTCCAAGACTGTGAAAGGAAGTAAGCTGTCCTCTGGATAAGGGTTTTTCTTAGAATTTCTGTCACTATTCCTAGATTTTATCTGGTGCAATATAAAATAAAATTGTACCACTTACTTAGAGTTATGATACCTAATACCAGCAGACTGTGTTTTACAGCTGAAGGCCACAAACTACTTATTACCATCCCTGGAGGTATTTAAAAGGTCAACAGATACAGTTCCTAGGGACCAATCCTAGGTTTAGTTGTGGACTTGGAAGTGCTAGGTTAATGGTTAGACTTGATGATCTTAAAAGATATTTTCTACTCTGAAGTTTTCTGTGACTCTGTGATTTGATATATCTATGCTGAGATTACGTAGTTAATTTTGTTAGAGGTAGCTTAAGTCATACACCTGAACAGATTCCACGGGTTATGTAATTCCTGTCACAGTTACAGACCAACAATATCTGTAAAACTGGTCTGAAAAGATATGACTATTCTTGAAATAAAAAGAAAAATATTTTGTAAAATACTGTCAGAAACCAACAGAGAATCTCAGGCTTGTCTGATGTAAAACAAAATAGAACCCTCTTCAACATTATACTGCAGAGAACAAAACTATGATCAAATTTTAAAAAATCCCAATAAAAACCTCCTAGGCATTATAATTTGTTGCTTAAATTTGTCAGATCAATGGATGATTCAGAATTTCTTGAAGAAAGGTTATATAAAAAAAAAATAATGAAATCACAGCTCTGCATAGTATCACCATAGTGGATGATGGGTTTTTGGGAATATCTGGCACAGAAATACCCACCTATCTCAATTAATCACTCTGTGTATTAGAAGTTTTTCAGTGGGGGTAGAAAGGAAAGGAAAATTTATGTCTATCAGTTTGGGATGAATTAAGGGGGGTTTTTGAGTCACCAAAGTACCATGATTGCAAGTGTGAATTAATAAATACTTGTACAAATAAACAAATGCATATCTCTTGGATTGACTGCTACAAGGGTATTTGCATATGCCTTCATATGATTCATGTAATTTATTCTTTTCATTTTGTCTAACTAACTACAACTTTTATTTAGCACAAATTTGTACAATTACTTATAAACATTCTTTTGTTTTTCCATCCTCTTTGTTCCCTGGCTACATTTTACTCAGGTAGGTAAAGAAAACAATGGTTCTTACAAAATAGGGTATTTTTTTGTCCTGGTGAGAATGATGTAAGTGAAATCTGTGGTATGTCAGCACATCTAGTTAATTAGTGATATGAATCATTATTTTTTTGTTTGCTTGTTTGTTTATTTCATGCTCTGTTACCATAAAGCAAAAACACCAGAAATTAACATTCCCGCTGTGTCAAAGAAGGAAATTTGAACTGTGAATGTGTTAATCCCCCAAGAAATAGCAGGGCCTCAAACTTTAAGTGAAACAGGCATTGTGCTGCTTAATTCCAAAAAAAGTATTTAATTGTATTGGCTTTGGTGGATCCATGGTACTGATGATGAATAGTTCTGGAAAAACCCAACCAAATTTCACTAAAAATTATACACAAATTCCTTTTTATAAATACATACATACATATATATATATGTGTGTGTGTATATGTAATGTATAGATGAGTAATAACTGCATATATAGGTTCACAAAAAATCTCATGAAAACTGAAGAAAGTACATGCTCCCACTATAATCAACTGTCAGTAAAATAAAATGGATGACTCTCATTAAGTTTTTTTACCAATGGAAAATTATTATCTGTGGTTTTAATTATATCTATATTATCCATTCCTTTACATAAGTTCAGAATTAATGTGAAGATTTTGCATAATTTTATCTACATAAATAGCTGTTACTGTAAACTGGGTTGCCTGGTACACACAAAACCCAACAAGGAGACCTAGCTGGCCCAGAAGGTGTTTATCAGTGACACACAGTCTAGTTGGAGGCAGGAAATAGAGGCGTACCCAAGGTGTCAATATTGATTCTCTTTAACATTCCAATGGCATCCTGGCCTGGACCAGCAATGGTGTGGCCAGCAGAACAAAGTCAGTGATCATCCCCCTGTGCTCGGCACTGGAGAGGCCAAACCTCGAGTTCTGTGTTGTTTTGGGCCACTCAAAAAAGTCAAAATGTTGAAGTGCTGGAGCTTGTCCAGAGAAGGGCAATGAAGCTGGTGAAGGGTCGGGAGCACAGGTCCAGTGAGGGGTGGCTGAGGGATCTGAGGTTGTTTAGTCTGGCAAAAGGACATTTAGGGGGAATGTTCTTGCTCTCTGCGTCTACCCGAAAGGAGGTTGTAATGAGTATCTTCTCCCAGATAACAGGTGGCAGGACAAGAGGAAATGGCCTGAGGTTGAAGCTCAGATTATTTAGATTGGATACTAGGAAAAATTTCCTCACTTAAAAGATGGTCAGGCATTGGAACAGGCTGTCTGGGGAAGTGGTGGAATCACCATCCCTGGAAATGTTCAAAAAACTTGTGGATGTGGCACTTGGGAAGACAGTTTAGTGGTGGAATTGGCAGTATTAGGTTTATGGACTCCATTCCTTGACTGCAGAGGTCTTTTCCAAATGTAATGATTCTAGGATTTTATGATCTTCATGAATGGTCTGAATCACAGAACAGAGTGCACCCTCAGCAAGTTTGCTGATGACAGGAAACTGGGAGGAGTGGCTGATATACAGGGAATTGTGCTGCCATTAAGAATGACCTCAATAGGCTGAAAAACTGGGCTGACAGGAATCTCATGAAATTCAAGAAGAAGAAGAAGTGTAAAGTCCTGCACATGAGGAGGAATAACCCCATGTACTTGTACAAACCAGGACCACGAAGCTGGAAAGTAGCTTGACAGAAAAGGACCTGGGAGTCCTGCTGGACACCAACTTGAACAAGGGTCAGCAATATTCCCTCACTGCAAGGAAAGCTAATTTAAAAACGTTGCTGCTGGCAGAGCATGTGAGGTGATCCTTCTCCTTCCATCAGCACTGTCGATGCTGCATTTGAGTGCTGTGTCCAGTTCTGGGCTCCTCACTACAAGAGAGACATGGACACCCACAAAGGGGCCTCCAAGATGACTAAGGAACCAGAACACTCTTCTGTGGGGAAAGGTTGAAAGAACAGGGACTGTGCAGCCCAGAGAAGAGAAGGGTCAGGGGACATCTTCTCACTGTACATAAATACCTGAAGAAAAGTTGCAATGAAGACAGAAGCAGTGACAGGACTGACCACTCTCACATGTGCTCCCATAATCTCTATAAAACTTCTATCTCCTCTCCCACTGTCTACTGAGATCTTTCAGTTGGACATTTGGAGAATCATACCAGATGTAAATGCATGTAATGTATCTACAGTTTAGTCATATTTCATAGTTTCAAATTATTTGACCTAAAATACTTGAAAAGATTTTAAATATAAAATATATTTTTTTAAAAAAAATCATACTTATATCATCTAAGGTGCTGATTCATGGCATGGAAAAATTAATTGAGGCAATTTTAAGAGATTTTCAATTGTAGAACTGCAATTACTGGATTGAACGGTCTAAAATTGCTGCAGATTTATGACAGTATTGCATGAGAAAATTTGGCTCAGGGAGTTTGCATCATTGAACTGAAAACCCAGAAGGAAAAGCTTTACTCCCAGGTAAATAAGTGCATTTGGGGGAATAAAGATTAATGCCCAATTTAATAAAAGGAAATTAATACCTACAGCTTTACTCATCAAGCAGAAAAGAAGATCCTTAAAAACTTTTATGCTTTCTTTCAGTACTTTCAGTCTCTTCTCTGTCTTTGACCTAGTTAAAATTCCTCTATAAAGAATCAATAACATGTCCTCGTCTTTCCATTTTCAATTTGTTCTGATGCTTGAGGAGCAATCAGAAAGACTTTTCATCTTTCTGATGTGCAAGCCACAGATCTTACAGCAGAGAAAAAGTGTCAAAATCAACCCAGTCCAAGTAGAAGCTCATCTTGTTCGTCTTCATCTTACATATTTTCCTAATGCTCTGGAATTTACACTTCTTCAGTGGTATAGAAATCTATGCATTGATTTCAAGTTGCTGTCGTAACATAAGGGACTGACAGATCCCAAAGAATAGTGATGTCTCATTTGTAGAAACAGCACACTGCACTTTTGCCTTTTTTTTTTCTTTAAGGTTGAAAAGGTGCCAAGTTCACAGGACTGCAACACTCCCCACGGGGCCTGCTACAAAACTTCCCGTGAGCTATCCTTTCTCACTGGGGAAGAGTTTCTACCTGCTCTCCATGTATTCAAAAATTAATTTGTTCTGAAATTTCACATTTGTTTTCCTATGTTTGCTTTGTTTCATTCCAGTCTAATTTAAATACTTCATTAAGAGAGTGTTGCAGAGTGTTTAAGCTCTGTGGAAGAGCATTTCTGGTTTTAAGCTGCAGCAGTTTTAGTGCAAGTTTAGTATCTAAGCCGTTTAGTAATGACAATGGACCTCACTGTAGAACAAAAGCACAATAGTAGTGCAGAGAGTGCAGATTAAATGCAAAAGTTAAATAAAGGTCTGGATTTCTGAGGGTTGAAAAGGTGTCCATAATGTCACTTTTGTTTTCAGACTGAATATATTTGTAAAATCTCCTCCTCTAAAGACTTACTATTATTCTTTTATTACTACTACTGTTATTAGTATTATTTTATTTTATTTTATTGATTTTATATATTAAAATTTTTACTGGATGAAAGGGAAGGTAGGCAAGCTGTCCATCTGAAGAGGACAAAATCTTTTAAGAAAAGGTAGAGTAAATTTTCCTATGAGTAGAGCAACTGCTAACGTTAAATTTCCTGTGAATATCTTTCCTTTAAATCCCAGCTTCTAAATAATTATGTTGAGGCAGCATGGCATCTGATTGCCTTTTGATTGCATGTAGCTGAATAATGTGAATGGTTCTGTGACGAACAGTAGAGGTTTTTTGGTTAGGCTTTTCTTTCACTTTTTTTTGTGTTCATTTGATTTTAGTAGAATTTCCATGTGTCTTCTGCTGTCCAAATTTTTGTTTCATCCAGATATCTTATATCCCTATTAGACTTTATAGATTTTCAAGAGAGATCTGAAATAGCAGAAGAAATATTGGTATAATATACAGGAGCATAAACTCTAAGCCATACCTAAATACTCTGAGAATGAAGTTTAAAGACAGGGATCATATTCCTCATATGGAAAATCTAAATGTATTCTTCCTGTATTCTCAAGTGGTGATGAATTTTGATCTGTTACCTGTGGTATCTTTGCCTCCACATTGATGTATAATTTCAACTAAGGCTGAAATAGAGTTGTGCTCAGAATTTGCTGATGAGAAAAAAGGAAACATACTTTACAACACCAGGAATATATCATTAGTATAAATGGAACCTTAACCAAGGTATAATCACAGTCTCAATGACCACCTAGTAGGTAACCAAAATAAATTTCACCTGGATCAGGGTAATCTTTGCCTTCTCTTTTTCCCTCTCTATACACAGCAAATTGAGGTATAACCTGAATAAACAGCACCTAGCAAACTTGGCTTTAGATGCATGTAGCACCAATAGGTACATGCAGCAGAAAATTGAGTGAGTATTCACATAAGCCACATAAGAGAAAGCAAATTGCCCAGTGTTTTTTCTTCAGTTCTTTACATCTTTGAAAGACTGAAATTAATAACCCCATCTCTGTTTTTATAGTCATGTCATGATTAAAAATTTATATAATTAAAAAGTTTTTTTAATTAAAAAGTTTTTATTATGTAAGTACTTAGAAAGATTCAACTACAAATTTTTGTTAAAGTTTAAATTAGATTTTGTTGCTATTTCTATAGAACTAACTGTAACTAATGAACTCTGCTTTATGTAAGCTATTTGACTTTATATTTAACACACTTCTTATCCTTCCCTGTGCGTACTGGCATTAAAAAAAATAATTTACAAAACAAGGTACAGAAAAAATTAAGCTTTTTTTATTGTAAAACTTTGGGGAGAAAAAATATTTTTGTTTGCATTGCTATTTTTCTCAGAATAAATAGCATTCTAAAAGAAAGTAATAGATGGTAGCATTGTTTGAATAACATTTAGATGATCAAGACTTTGAAGATGAAATGAAAGATGTCCAAGGATTCTTCCTGTGTAAAAAAAATCAAGAAAAAATAGCTGCTCCCTAGTATATATCAACACATATCACTGTCAATTTTGCCTCTTGGAGGCATATGTACTTTTTCTCTTAGCGCAAGTAGATAAAAAATACCAATTTGCAAACTTAAGGTAAGAAAAAACTTGTTTCCATGACTTTATACAGCTAACTGAAAAGATGTTAGCTCAAAGAGGGTTATTTATTAACATTTTTACCTTTATTAGGACTGTGAAGCCTGAAAAATAAATATGTTGAAAGCTTTCCAACTTTTAGATAAACAAAATGACCATAAATATATATACTGATATTTTAATCATAACAGCTCTCAGAATTATGGTTGTTTAGACAATTTTATGCCTCTTTGGCATTCTGGGTTCTGGCTCAAGATAGAATAGGTATTTTATGAACAGTGCGAATACTTCCCACATCTCTTGAATATCTCAATCTTGGCTGGTGAAACTCTGAAATTTCTACTGAGATAGTCCGATTAGTTATGTCAGAATTCTTTCTTAATCACGCAAATTATTTATTTTCAAAAATATGAAGTGATGTTTCTGTGTTCTACATGTTTAATTCTGAAATAGCTGGTTCAGATGTTTGTTATTTTCTTAATTCACTATGATAAAGAGGAGTCAGTTCTTCCCCATAATGCCTAATTATTAAAGTTGAAATTATTTCCAAACATCATACAATATTATAGTCTTGTTGAAATAGATATCTTCCCATAGATGTTTCTTTATTTCCCTTTTTATATAATGCTTGTTATTTTCTACATTTTTTATTTCATGTGCTCTTTAAAGTTTTTTCTACTCTTCAGAAAATAAGGAAAAAATTCTGCAATGCATTCAACAAGTTATAAATTCAATTGCCCCTATATAATCCTTGGATTGAACTTCACAGTAAATAGTATTGTCTCTTTATTTCTAGTAGTGTCCATGCTGCTCAGAAATTGTGTTTAGCTTCATACAATACTCCCAGAGAATTTCTTTCTCACAGACCATTAGATTACATCTTAGATAAATAATAATAATACAAGGCGGGGAGAAAACCCCTGACTCCTACTGTTGATTATAACTGATATATTTTACTGCAAGATTAGAGGCATTTCTACATAGATGAGAAGAAATGTCATCAATCCATTGTCAAGCACTATCAGAGATGCACAAATGGCAGAAAGAAGAATTAGGTGCCTGTGGCATGCATTAGTATTCTACAGTGATTTTCCCCTTTTTTTCCCCTCAAGAATCCCTAAATGTATAAAAATTATTTTCTCAACAAAACACGAAAGTGACAATGCTTTCCTTCTGTTAAATGTATGTTACTGTCTTTTTATTTCTGAGAATTAAAATATCAGAGTTGCAATATGATTCTGGCTCAGAAAACTAACTGCTAGAATAACAGTTCATGAGCTGCAGGACTGGAGAGAGATGGATTTGAGCAATGGACTGTTCAGTGGGTAAAAAATTGGTTGAACAGTCACATCCAGATGGTAATGGTCAGTGGCTCAGAGTCCTGATGGACATCAGTGACAAGTGGTCTTTTGCATGAGCTGGTTTTGGGACTGGCACTTTTTAACACCTTTGTCAGTGACAGGGGCAGCAAGATTGAGTGCACCCTCAGCAAATTTGCAGATGACACCAAGCTGAGTGGTGCCGTTGGATCACCTGAAGGACAGGATATCATTCAGAGAAACTTGGACAAGCTTGAGAAATGGGCCCATGGGAATCTCATGAGGTTTAACTGGGCCAAGTGCAAGGGAACCCCCTGGTTGGGGGAGGAACACAGGCTGGGGGAGGAATAGATTGAGATCAGCCCTGTTGAGAAGGTCTTGGGGATGCAGGTGGAGGAGAGGTTGGACATGACCCAGCAATGTGCACTCACAGCCCAGAAAGCCAAATGTGACCTGGGCTGCATCTAAAGCAGTGTGGCAAGCAGGGCAAGGGAAGGGATTCTGCGTCTCTGCTCTGCTCTGGTGAGACCCCACCTGAAACGCTGCATCCAGCTTTGGGGGCCCCAGTATAGGAACAACATTGACCTGTTGGAGCAAGTCCAGATGAGGGGCTCCAAGTTGATCAGAATGATGGAGCACCTCTCCTGTGAGGAAAAGTCAAGAGAACTGGCATTTCTCAGCC
>VZRM01007744.1:265-24212 GCA_013397955.1 Grantiella picta | reverse complement strand
GTCCCTGGACCCGGACTGGCGCCGGCCAGCCCACTCAACGCACCCATGCAGCCGTTAGCCTTTGGAGCATTGGGGCTCCGGCTGCCTTGAGGGGGCAACGCTTCAGAGAACCCTTTGGCGTTACCTAATTGCAGCCTCCCAGTACCTGACGGGAACTTACTGGAAAGATGGAGAGAGAGACTATTTAAAAGGCCATGTAGTGAGAGGACAAGAGGAAATGGGTTTAAACTGAAAGAAAATAGGTGTAGATTACATATTAGGAAACAATTCTTTATCGTGAGGGTTGTGGCACTGGAACAGAAAGCCCAGGGACATCGTGGATGGTCCATCCCTGGCAGCGTTCAAAGCCAGGTTGGATGGAGCTCTGAGTAAACTGATCTAGTGAGAGGCATCCCTGCCCATTGCATGGAGGTTGGAACCAGATGACCTGTAAATTCCCTTCCTACCCAAGCCATTCTATGATTCTAGGATCTTCTGCAAAAGTCACACATAACAATTTCAACATTTAGTAATAGCATGCATCATATTAATTCCATCTTTCCTACCCCTTTAACAGTAAAACTCAGCACACACCTCAAAAAAATAAACCTTTTTCTCTCTATTTTAATGAAAACTCTTTAAAAACATTCTTCTTTTAACTGGTAAGAATAATATGTGCTAACTAAGGAATACATGAAGCGTAGGAAGAAATAGATGATGGCAAGCATCCTTTGCACACTTATTTGCTATATTCTCATCATTGCCTCCAGTTAAATACATGAACAAGATAAAGCCAGCAAGTCGAGAGACTTGTGAAAGGCTGTTAATTCTGGAACTCAGCAAGAACAATATGTGTGTATGTTATTAGGCAGAAGGAGTTTTATCAGTAATTGCTCTTCTGTATTTAACACTGAGTAATTGCTGCAGAAACAATCTCAGAGGCCTGCCCTGGCTCACACAGTCACCTTTCAGTGGAATTCTGTAATTATTGTTAAAGGTTCAAATTTGCCAATTCTAAAAGAGTACTGATAACTTGATTTTTTTTTTTTTAGAGCAGGGTTAAGAAAAATATTTCTGAAGGGAAGTGCTCAGTGTAAGAGTGTTCAGGCAATTGTTGCAAAGTTCTTCAGCAGCAAAAATGTTTGTCATGCTTATAGTCTTTTGTATTTGTGATTGTCCAGCTAGCAATGGCCACTGTACCAGCCTGCTGAAAGTGAAGTATTTTCGTCTATCACTGAAATTTTGTCTGCTCAACTGCTCTGGACAGCCAAGTCCCATTCTGTTTTCTACTTATACAGACTTCCATAAAATAATACAGTCAGACTAAAAGTGTTTTTATAACCATATCTTTTATATTATAGAAGTTTTTTCCACCCGAGTTGCACTTTAATCAAAAACCCTAAAGAAAAGAAAGATCATTTAGACAATTACTTTTAGATGTGCCCTCCATAAAGGTTATGTCTTGTCTCCAGTGCTGCAGTAGGATATCTTTTTTTATTGTTAATTGTTTCACAGCAAAATGCCCCCATGATTGAGGCATGAAAAATTTTAAAATAAATAAAAACAAAACAAAATCTTACGAGTCGGCTAAGCCCTTCAACTGGGTATCATCATGTGGTTACTTAGTAGAACACT
This sequence comes from Grantiella picta, assembly GCA_013397955.1. Lineage (NCBI taxonomy): Eukaryota > Metazoa > Chordata > Aves > Passeriformes > Meliphagidae > Grantiella > Grantiella picta. Next base: position 22,598 of record VZRM01007744.1, on the reverse strand, counting down.
TTCCACAATACTGCTGAAGTAGTAAGCATGAGTGGAACTAGAGACTTGAAACTTTAGAAAATTTTAAATTGAGATATTTTTACTTGCAATTCTCATCCCACTGCAGCCTTCCCCAATTCTTCTCCTTTTATTTTTCTCTTGTTTATCATAATACTGAGTATAAAAAGTAGTAGTATTAGTAGTAGTAGTTGAGGTTGTTTGCATCAGGAAGAAAAAGCACAAAGCATTGAAAACAGAGCAAAGCAATTCAGCATCAAAGTTCAGTGTTACTGGCTGCATCATTAGAGTTGCAAAGTAATTTTGTACGACCTGCTGAGCATGCCCTATTTTGTGAGGCATCAAATATTACCTTGGATATAAAGTCCAACCCCTCTGGCAATTTCTGACTGCTTCCATTCTTAATTGTTATAACTTGCAGTACAGAGGTGCCATGACATTCAACAAAACTATTTATTTGTCCTCTGCAATGTGTGTCTGCAATGACCCTTACCTGGGACCCCCCTCTGTGGGCCCAGGACTGGCATTCAAACTCCTCAGACTCTTGCCCCTGGACTAGAACTCATATTGTAAGTGCGTCTCTATCCAGCCCCATTGAGCAGATAAAGCGTTTTCTGAAGGTGGCTTGTGTATGTATGTGTGAATAGGTGCATGGATAACTAATTAGGAAGTGAGAATTGCATCTTTTCAGTAATGTGTGCATTATGCAGTTTGCTTTTATTTTAAGATACATTCCTAACAAAAAAAAACCAAGGAAATGTAAAACTTATGTAAATGTTCTTCAAGCTATTGCTTATTGACTGTACATGCATTTTTGTTGTTTGTTTTATTGTAAGTTTAATTCCTCTTCTAATGAATAGATAAGTATAGCTGTTAATATAATCAAAAGTCAGCCTATGGCTGTTCTATTAAGCTACTGTGGACTGTAGTTCCTTTGCTTTTACCAGAAGATAATCTAGGTATTGAATTACTATCTCAATGTCTGTAAAAACATGAAAATTTAACCAAAAGGCTAGAGTAGAACAAAGTAGATAGATTCCATAGGCTTTAAATCCAGGAAGGAGTCAAGCAAACAGGGAGTTAAAAGAGAAATAAATTTGTTTGGTAGGTTGGTACGTGAGAGATTTCACAGATTTGTGGTGTGAAACTTTGAGAAAGCATACCATCAACAATTAGGTGGTTAATTACTTATATGTGAAAAGAAAATGCACGAACATTCCTTGTTGTCAACAGGTTTCATTAACTATGAATAGTAGGCAGACACAGATATACAGTTCTTTGTTCTATTTTGAATATCAGTGCTCAAAGATTTTAGATAACATGAAGTATTAAACGTGGGGGGGTTTAGTTTTTTGTTCGGTTTTTTTTTATTATTCAATTACAGCAACTTTCCCCTAATGCCTATAGGATCATAGATTCATGGAATACTTCAATTAGAAAGGGATCTTCAAAGCATCTGCTTCAGCCTGCCTGCTGTGGGCAGGGATATCTTGTAGTAGGTCAGTTTGCTCAAAGCATCCTCAAACCTGACTTTGAACACTTCCTATGATGGGGCACCAACAACTTCTCTAGGCAACCTGTTCCATTGTCTTACCACCCTGACTATAAAGAATTACTTCCTTATATTCAATGCATCCCAGATGAAACCAGGACATACCCTTTTTTTGTTCAAAACTGTTTCCCTTGTCCTATGACTGCAGTCCTTGTAAAAAGTCTCTCCATTGTTTTTACAAACTCACTTTAATTATGGAAAGGCTGCAATAAAACAGAACCTTTTCTTCTCCAGGCTGAAGAAGCCAAACTTTCTCAGCCCTTTTTCACAGGAGAAGTGTTCCATTTCTCTGTGTGTATTTGTGGCTCTCCCCTGGACCTGCTCCAACATGTCCATGTCTTTCTGCTGGGAACCTCGGAGCTCGACACTATTTAATAAGGTGGAGCATCATGAGAAGGGAGGGGGAGAATCACTCCCTTTGACCTGCTAGCCGCACTTCTTTTCATGCAGCTCAGGATACAATTGGTTTTCTTGGCTGCAAGCCTCATATTCAATTTTGCATCCACCAGCACTTTCAAGTCCTTATCATCAAGGTTGCTCTCAATCCATTCATGGGCCAGTCTGTACTGATATTTGGGGGTTACCATGACCCGGTTGCAAGATCTTGCACTTGGCATTGTTGAACTTCATGAGGTTCCCAAGGGTGCACTCCTCCCTCTGGATTGTGTCTCATCCCTTAAGCATATAAACTGCGTCACTCAGCTTCACGTCATCTGTTTAGAACAGGTCACATTGAGCTATGTAGCCAAAATTATAGTGGCAATTGCTTGTGACCATGCTTAACTAACCTTTATCTAAAACTGCCTGCCCTGAAACAACAGTCTTTTTCTTCTTTCTGAATGCTACAAATACTTCATACAAATGATCAATCATTTCCTCCTGCATTTTAGATGCTAGAACTGACGAATTTTTCTGTCTTGTCTTGCAAAGAAATAATGAGGAAAGAGTGAAGAGCACTTTTCAGGTATAAAGGCAGGGGGAAATGTCAGAACTATTACACTTGTTTCTCTTCAGTTAACGAAGTCGTGATCCATATTAGCTAGCTAAAAACATGAGGAAAGGAGGCTAGAGGCTGTTTGCCTCCATCCTCTTAGATACATAGTATCTATGATAAAATCAAAAGCAATTATGTTCAAAAGATATTATTTTTAAAAAAAGAGAAAAAAGATAGATTAGGTACTGCACTATATCTTCCTCACAATAATTCAGTACTTCAGTGTCTATAAGGAACAATTATGAAACTGCAGATATTCTTAGGAATATGTTACATTGGATAAGCAAAAAGAAAAAACAAATTGAAAATCCAGACAGAACTCATAGGTTTTTGTGAAGTCTAAATAGCAATGAGAAAGATAACTCCAATTAATAGGAAGAAAAACTCTTAGTCATAGAAATGTGGGCACAGGGCACAAAACTTGAATGATCTGAGTATGGCCAACTGACATTACTAAACTGGAATTAGATCTGTTGATACAACTGAAATGATGACACATAATTTCAATTATGTGAAAATAAATAAAAGAATATAAAAGTCATTCAAAAAAGAAATAAAAGTCATTCAAATTTTTGAAGTTTTACATCTTTGACACTTTAATATCATCTTTGATTTGGTATCAAAAGCAAATGACATTTTGTTTTGCCGACCTTGTCAGATATTCTCTGCTCTTCTGACTTCAGTGGAATCAGGAATATAACTGGATCTCCTGTGTATTCATGGAGTTTTGTTCTCAAATTATGGTCAAAAATAATCTTCTTTTATATGCAAGACATTCTTATTTTTCACAAGCCTTCTAAAACTGTAAAAGCCAACATAAGCATCCACCTCCCCACCAGTGGGTCCATTGTATCTAATGCATAGAGTGTATGTTGCCAACATCATTTTAGGGAAATATGCTAATGACATATTTTGAATACGTGCAGTTGTATGACTACTGGGGTCTTTTATTAGGATGTTTTCACTGAAGATTTTTTAAACATAGGAAGAATATAAAATGCTTATTCTGAACTGTATCACAGAAATTAATATATTTAATTCAGACGTGTATTAACTTGCTCAGCATATAACATCATATAGAATTTATTGTATCATAGAATTTTTTTCTATATAAGCTTAAGGACAGAATTTTACCTCAGAATAAAGTAACTATAGAAAACAAATCACAGAAACTCCCATCAGTTTCCTGATTATACCACAAAAGCCTTAATTTTAAGCATCTTTCAGTTTTGAAATCAAATAAATCTGCATAAATTAGTATGGCAAACTTAATAAAAAACCCAAAACAACAGCAAACCCAAACAGACAAAAAAAATGCAACAAAACAACCCCTCTTAAATAACCCAGAATACTGAAGTGAGACTTATGTTATGGATTCAAAATAAGACAGGTAAAACCAAGTAGCCATTTTATATAAGATTTATTTGGCTAAGTAATAAATTTCTAATATAACTGATTAGGTAATTGATTTCCTCAAAGAATAAAGTTAGTCTTTATTTTCAGTAATAAATAACAAATCCTTAAACATTTTGGCTACACAGAAGACTATTCTCTTAAATTTACATCTTAAAGGAAAACTAAACAACCTTCACAGGACCAATTACAAAGAAAAGGAAAAAAAATTGTTTAAATGGCAGTGTAATGATTTCTAACATAGAAATCGTCCTAGTCCAAATCAACTAGAATTGTTTTACTGGTGAGGACTGGGGATATTTTCTTGTTATTTTTATGCAAAAAAGTCTATACTGTCAGAAAATGTAAAAAAGATTCAATGGCTTGCCTAGACACTTATTAATGCCCAGTAGGGGTATTAGTTTGTCTGTGTGCAAATATATAAAAGTCAATTCTACACCATCCCAGAGTTCAGGGATATGATAATCAAAACCATGAAAAATTGATGATGTGTTGATATTTTTGGGGAAACCAAACATGAATTCAATGTCAGAGGTTGATTTAATTATTTTTGTTCATACGTATGCAAATTAAGTTAACAGGTTTTTAGGCAGCTTTTAATGTTTTGTTTTGGTTTATGGGATTATAATTTTCTCAGTGATATAATGCACTATGATATCAAGATAACAGCAAACACCCAGACCATAATGACTTTGAATTAAAATTAAAATTTAAAAATCACAAGGATAAAGTTTAGGTTAATTTTAATGGGACCAAGCTGTATACTCAGAATTTTCTGAACTTATTTTTGTAGCTGCCTCTCCTTGTTTCATCATGTGAAACTAGCAATTAATAGGTATATTGCAAAGCTCAGTTTAAAACAAACACAAAAACTAACATAGCATTTTTGAGAATATTTGGACAAATAACCCAAGTAATGTATTGAAAAAATATGTGGTGTCTGAAAGGTAAGCTAATTAATACAATTTTTTAAATACTAAGTTGTATTAAAAAAAAGCTCCAGCCCCCCACATAAAAGAGCAAAATATGTGGTGGCAAAGTGGACTGAGACCTCTTCATGATACATTGTAAGGGATAAATCAATTGTATTCCAGAGGCATACAGACTTAGAAAGCCATGTTAGAAAGTAATATAAATTAAGGATATTCTGATAAATCAAGCAGCAAATGAAACAAAAGGAATTGTACTGAAAAACAATCTTTTGTATTGACACTGAGATTTACCGAAAAAACATAAACTACAGAATAATATGACAACTTAAAAGCATTTTTAATATTTTAAAGGAATATCAAAGTTAAATTTTTAATGGATGCAAATATTGATTATATATGTCATACAGTTATTTGTAACTATCTCTTGGACACTGATAGTTGGTTCAGAACTCAATTACATCACACCAGTGTCAATGGTAAAGAACTTTTAAAAAAAAAGGTCTTGTTTTTCCCAGAAAAAAAATCCAAAAAGTCAAGTCAGTGTTAAAAGTAATTGCAACTTGTGCTACAGATTGCAGGAGGCAGACCATTTTTAATAACAAGTTAAATTGCATTCTTTCATGAATAGGGATAATGTCAAACCTGAATCAATAGAAAGGAAGTTAATTCCTTCTGACTTTTGACAGAGCTTTCTGGAAGCTCCTTGAAATCAGATTTCTGAAACCCTATACCAAGAATAGGGTTTCAGAAACAGCATTTCATTTAGAGACTCATTTAATGTTGTGTCTGGTCTAGAGTAAGTAGGATGATTCTGAGTTCAAGTATACTGTATTGGGACCTAGCTAGGTACAAGCCCTCATCTTCTACTTCCCTTGCTTGCTAGAAAAAGTGAATCTAAATGGTTGTTTTTTAAAGATGATGTGAATTTCTGCAGAGCCAAACAATCTCAGCAGTGAGCCCTGCAGGATCCCATCTAAATAAGAAACATCCCAGAAGGTAATTGAAGAAGTAGCCTATAAAAAGACTGCAATTTTAAAAGAAAGTCAACATGGGAATATCTTAATTAATGTGTGATTTTCTTGTCTACTTATTCAGTACGGAAAAAATTGGAATTTCAGAGTTCTACAGAAGAAAGTCCTTATTAGAAACAATGCAGAATGCATCAATTCTAGCTTTGTTCCAGCATACGGAATAACTTTTTAATATTTATTCAATAAATTTCCATTTCTTCAGGTGATACTGTGAGAGAGAAGTCAATAGGTCTTCACAGAGATTTAACTGCTTATCTAGCTACATCATTCAAATCTAAACAATTGCCTTCTCCCCAAAATGTAACACAAATAAAACTTCAGCAAAGCCTTTCCATATGACCATCAAACAAATTTCTACTCTATGACAAAAGAAAGAAAAATGCTACAGTTTATCAAATTATAAAATGTTCAAATATTTTTAAGGTCTGAATTTTTATTGGTGCTATTTTATAATCAACAGTTACTAATAGGTAGATGTATTTATTTAAACAATTATATTTTATCGTTAGAAATTTAATTAAGCAGGATTACTTGCACAGAAGTTCATTTACATAATGTAATCTATTTCATACCAGTCCAAATTCCCTTGGTATAAAGCAAAAGAGAGAATTCTTATATTCATTATGGTATTTTTGATCAGTTAATCAAGGTAATGTTCTAGTTACAAGAAAACAAGAAAATATCCATGCAAAGCTAATTTTCTACTGAAGCGACGCTTTTGGTTCTTTTGAGGAGTTGGCACTTCTCTTTTTGGATCCCAGAGTGAACGGCTTCCTCACGAATCACCCGATTAGGGAATGAAGAGACTCAGTCTCTCAACCGAGCTCTCAGAGGATTTATTGGGAGGTCAGGATACAGGTGTGGTGGGGTTGAGAGGTCAAGGTCGAGAGCCTCGAGGCAGGGGTGACAAGGGATTATGAGGGAGAATAGGTAGGAGGGGTACAGGGACTACATCCAATAGGGTTACAACAAAAATAACGGATAGGTACAACAACCAATGACTATAATTCAAGGCCACGCCTTGCACCAAAATTTGTCCAATCAAAGTAAACTTAAGGGAGAACAATAGAGACTTTTCTAGAACTGTGACTATATATGAACAAATGGGGAGGAGAATGCAAGTGGCCAATGATAATACTTGATTTAGAATATTCAGATCAGTTGCCTCGGAGGATGAAGGGAGTGATTTAACTTGTCACCCTAACTTAAGGGTAATGTTCCTCCCAGTTCTCTTCCGGGACTCCTTCTTCCCAATCATCCTCCGGGCTTTCCTCACTTTCAACCTCTTCTAGGTCTGTTACAATGTGGGCCGCTACATTCTACAGCACCTTTTTATTTTTGGATTGAAAATATTCAATGGGATTAGCATTGTCTCCAACAATAGCAGTAATAGTTATATATGCTGACATGTTCTTTTACAGTATTAACCTTCATTCCAAGTCTTCTGTGTAAAATATGCCTCTCATTAAGAGCAGCAGTGAATTCTTTCAAAATCCCTCTTTTAACAAAATATCTGAATTTGATACTCATCTCCACTATACAGATGTAGCTGAATAAGTCTGAGAGAGAGTCACAGAATCACAGAGTGGTTGAGGTTGGAAAGCACTTCTGGAGGTCGTCTTGTTCAATACCCTGGCTCAAATAGGGTCATTTAGAGCTGTTTTCCAAGGACCATGTGCAGGCAACTTTCGAATATCTTCACAGATGCAAACTCCACAATCCCCCTGGGCAACTTGCCTCACTTCTTAGTCATCCTCACAGTGAAAAATTCCTGCAGTACAGGCAGTACCTCCTGTGTTTCAGTTTTACCTATTGCCTCTGGTTCTGTTGCTGGGAACCACTGAAAAGAGCCTGGCTCTGTCTTCTACATACCCTCCCATCAGATATTTACGTACTTGCATGCTATCCCTTTAGGGCTGCTCTTCTCCAGGATAAGCAGTCCCACTTCTCAGCCTTTTCTCATATTTGAGGTGCTCCACTCCCATATTCATTTCAGTTGCCTATTGCTGGGCTCTGTCTACCAGCTTCATATCTGTCTTGTTATTCCGAATAATTTGTTATAGGAAGAAACTGTGTCATAGGCTTAAGTAAAGTCTAAACAAGGTGAGAGATAAAGGCTGAATTTTGGTGTACTTTAGGATAGAAATTAGATTCCTCTCCCAAATCTAAAGTGTCTGAGGCAGTCTTTCCAAAATGTGAGATACTTCTGCAGAAGAGTAGTGAAGCAAGACCATGACACAACCTTCTCTCTTGACATTTCTATCTTGCTGAAACAGTGTCCAAAAGACATTTTTGGATTCTGTAGACCATGTTTCTATCACTGTTACTACATTGTGGTGTCATGCAGTTAGTTTCAGCAAGGCCTACCATCATAGAAATGTTGATGTGGTCAATCTGTCTTCAGTAAATTCTTCACACAATAAAATGATCATACATATTATAATTATTTGGTATTAATTTCAAAATTCATGTTTCTGACTGAGACAGGTTGCAAGATTTGCCCAATAGTCAAATCTGCTCCAGAAGATTCTTCTCAGTGTAACAAGCATAGCATTGAGAGAATATTTCAAAGGCTGTCATTTCATATAACAAATGCCTTATTAATTTTGTGAAATGTAGTAAACAAAGGATTTTTTTTTAATATCTGATCTTACTGTTCTTTAGTATGTTATATTAATCTCTTTGATTAGAACACCAAAGGGATGGGTTTCTTAGGAGAGCAGTTCAGTTATGTTGTGTATACCTGATAATAAACTTCCAAAATCTAGCTAAATTTGATTTTGTTTCCTTGGTTTTGCTTTGGTGTTCTTTGTTCATTTATTTGAGTGTTTTGCCAGACTGCTCCAGGGATGACAAGCTCTGGGTATTGGTTGAAGTCATTAAAGAATCTTTATATCCTGTGAAGGCAAGAAACACAAATATAGTGATGGAATTCTGTAGACAAATTTCTTAATTTTGAACAGTGTTTATTCAAGATTTTTGAAGGGACATTAAAATGGGGAGTGGAATCTTTTTATACTACTTCCCCTTGCTGTCATACTCTTGCTTTTATCAAGATGCTTGAGTCAAGCCAAAATACTTTGCCACTGCAAAGGAAGTAGCTTCACCCCTCTGTTTCTTCTTAAGCATTCATGGCAAACTTGTTCCCCTCCTTCCTTTTTGGTGAAACTGACATTTGGTTAAAGACATAACAAGTTCATTCAGCTTACTAGACTGTCAGAAAACAATTTTCTGTTTTGCTTGTTGGATTAACTTTCTGCCAAATTAGTAAATTGGAACGATGTATAATGCAGCAGGGTCCGGGAGGGCGGCAGGAGCTGGCTGCCCCCCCGGACCTGGTCCCTGGTCCGTGTAATTCCACCGGATCCGGAGCGGGTGGCCCCCGGGGTCCCGCAGCGTGGCGTGAGTCTCCCAACCACAGAAATTCTAGCAGGAACTGTAGTGAGACAAAAGAATGAACTGGACTCCATCTCTGTTCTGCTAGGGAGGTTTATTTGGGGTATGGGGAAAAGGGGTGCAGGCAAGGAGAAGGGGGAAAGGAGACAAGGCAGGTAGCAAGTGCTAGCAGCGCAGAGATGGAAGACCTCTCTCTGATGCAGGCACGGGCTTATAAGGGGAAGGGAATGGGCGGGATTTTTCTCCCCTGGAGCCAGTCCCGGGAGATGGAGGGGAGAATTGACAGAGGGAGCACACCAATAGGTTTTCAGGTACAGCAGAGTGCATATTTCAAAATGAACCAATGGCATACAGAGCAGGGAAACAAAGGGAGCACATGGAATCCTAAAAACCCACATTGCTACAGATGTAGTGTGAAGTCAGGCTAGGAGAAGAAAGTGGAGAACTGAGTAGGAGCCTTGAGGAAGAGCAGGACATCCCTTTTTGCACAGCATAGAGTCACTCTGCCAGCTCATCCCATTTCCTCTAAGTTCTTTCCAAGGTCCCACTATCTGCTCTCCTGTTTAGAAAAGGAGACCATCTTTCAAGTATTTCCCATCTGTAGTGTCTGGGCACCTGCTTCTTTCCATACTTTCTCTCTTACACAGGTAATTCATTGGTCTTATTGTTTTCCAGATTAATATTTTTAATGGGGCTCTGACTGATCTATCATTGCTAGTACTTCTTTCAAATGCCATATATCCTGGCATAAAATTAACCTGTTGACAGTGGACTACTGAGTTAGGATTTGACTGCTTTATTCTATGATAATTTGTCAGTCTCCAGCCAACAGGGACCTCAGTGTAAAGACAGCTGTAATAAAAAGTATTCATGAAAAATTAAGAACTCAGCTTGGACTAAATTTCTACCTAATATTACATAAAGATTAAATCAGTTGTCCTTTATGACAAGCAATAGAGACGTTTTCTTCTATTGATACTATTAGATTCCCTTTTGTGACTCTATGCTAATGTCATACACATCCCATTTATTCTTCAAGTTTACCTTTAAGTCAGTTCTTTGAGTCTTAGTGCTTTCAACCTTCTGTCTATAGTAGATAAATACAATAAATAAACACAAATATCTATGTTACTGTTTAATATTACAGCCTTGCACACCTTGCATATCCAGAAAGTTGAGCATATGGTAAACATTATTCTATTTGCTATGCTTGTTACACTGAGAAGAATCTTCTGGAGCAGATAAGTATCCTGAAAATAACAAAAAGCTGCATGAAAATTATAGACAACTGACTGAAGGATATCTGCAAAGACTTTAAAAACAATTAAGGATGAAGAGGTTATCAGTGTCAGGCTTAAAAATCAATATTGTGCTCCTCTAAGGCACAGAATCCTTCTTATCCTATCCCATGTGAGGACATCACCAAGTGAAAGGAAAGATCCTGGCATAACAGGTTACATTGTCTTTTCTCCCATTCATTAAGTGTCTCAAAGTTATCCAGTTGCTCCCTCCTCTCCACTTAGTCTTCCTCCTATATTGATATGCAGTCAAAAATATTCACCTTGACATGCATAATGAACATCATTAAAAGGAAGAAGTAGATTAAATAACATTTCACTTGCTCAAACTCCTTCATTTTAACATGAAACAACTTATCACTCTTTGGTATTTGCCCACAGTAATTTTTTCCTGTGATATTAATTTCTCTCTTTGCACCAGGAGGAATTTTTACTTCTTTTTTTTTTTTCAGAAGTACAATGGATTAAGAGTGCCCACTAGTGTCAGTTCCTGAATCTTAAAGTTTTTTTATTCTTTTTCTGTAACTGAATATGAGAAAGTATTGTACTAGTACAGAGAACATTGAAAAGAACAAAAGTATAAAGATTGTCCTCATTAGAGTTGGATTAAAATTTAGTTTTAAATTAAAGTCACTGGTCTTCCTTTACACAGCAAATATAAACCTATGGAAAAAAGAGTATGCACTTTGAATAATTAAGACTGTGAATCTCTGCCTAGTAATTACTTTCACACAGTTTTTGATTGGAAGAAAAATTAATTTATGATTTGCATCTGATACTTTGCATCGACCGATATCCAAAACATCAAATATGGATATGATTTTAGTTGTATAACAAAAACATCTCAGAATAATGTAAATATTTCATATGTACATTAGCTGCTACAATGAGGAAAGTAAAGAAATCAGTCAAGCAATTATCTTTATTATTATTTCCATTTTGTTAACAAGAAATAAAACACATTGGTTCATATGAAACATTACTGTAAATTGAAAAGCATCATTTAAAATTTGTGCTGCAAAAATGTAGCATTTATATAAATTGTGATGTATGAAGTTAACCTCTAAAGCAGTGAGGAAGAATTCAAGGATTCACCAGGGATTCAAGTCAAATAATCATTCCACAACAAAAAAACAAACAAACAAACAAAAAAACCCAAAAACCAAAACAACAAAATTACAACCCCTTTTTTTAAAAGAGGGCAAATATTTTGAATTGAATGTGCTTGAGTGTCTAAACACATCACTAGATATTAGAATTTTTACTCTCCCAACTTCAGATTTAAAAAGTAAGGAAATTTCTCCCATGCTGAGGGATATGTGTGTGCCACTCTCAATTACATCAACTGTAGTGATACCAGAATATTTAAGTTAGAATTTGCCCTACACTGGAGAATTTATCTGACCTAGTTATGCACATGAGGAAAAAATACTTGTATAAGAGAAAATCACTTTTGTGGATACAGGACTGTGCATGACTCACTAAACTATTTTAAAATGGAGCCCTATATCATATATATCGTTCAAGACAAGGATTATAGAATTGTTACAAGAAAAAAAAGTGAATCCTCAATGTTTCTGGCATTGCTGGGATGCAGCAGGTAAGACAGTGGGAATCCACTGCTAAATGAATGCCCTCACTCTCCAGAAAACAGCAGCTCTCACTGGTGGACAGCAAATATTTCATAACAATTTAACAAATGCCTGGGAAGGATCAGGAAATGCACCTCTTCAGATCCTTTTCTTTAAAAAAAATTCCAGTCTGTAGAATGAACCAGATTATTTGTATATAGACAGGAATAATTAACTAGAAACTGTGTATTTTCTATCTAAAAGTACCTTTGATCGTTTACGTAATTTGCTTAGACCTGATGAACCCAGGTCATTCTCAAATGTCTGTAAATTGTCTTGAAATTTGTCCTCAGATTTTTGTTCATTTGGTCTTCATCATGGTTATTGTCAACAAGATATCATGAAGAGAAGCACCCTCTGACCTAGGTACTTTCAAGAAGAGCAGCGAGAATCATTAGAAAAATATGTGAAGCTTATCAGATAATGCTTCAGATATCTAAACCAGAAAACTTTATTTCAAAAGGGAAAAAAATACAGCATTTCAGGCTCTTAAAATATTTAAATCTTTCATTTTCATTGAATACCAAGTAAACTTGGATGAAACCCAGAGCATCTGGAAGCCTAGGGTTTCCTGCTTCAGATGTTATTAGGCCTTCCAGCACAAGGTTTATATCTGTAAGTGGTGTTTACTTTCAAAGGCAGATTTTTTCTTGTATAGATGGTGATTTAATTTGTAATCAAATAGAAATATGTGTATATTTTAACATACATCTGAGAGAGACTGTTGAGTTGATACCTGCAGTGTAATATTAGTTGCCTTATGAAAAACAGACTAATCAGGAAAAAATGTATTTTTTAAATTGCCACCCAGGATAAATTGCAACCATCATTTTTTAAAAACTTGGATATAATTAATTTCTTTCTGGGTTATAACAAGTTTTTAATCCTAAATAATATTTATGCTATCTTTTAAAATAAAAAATTAATCTATTGAATATTTTTTGAATGGCCAGATTATTGCAGAAGTGTTTGATGCACTGAATATCAATATCTTAAAAAGACTCAGGCTCATTTTCCCTCCAGGGATAATGGATTAATGCTGAAAATTATACTGTGTACAAATAGTTGAATTGGCTATGCATCAAGCTAAGGGAATTATTCCTCAATGAAACCGTTTTATTATTTTGTTATCAAAATACTTTTTAAGATTTAATTTTTTAATTGTGTCATTCTGAGCCATAAAATAAAAATATTAATCACAGCGTTAAATAGAGTCAGGGTCAGCTTGTCAGAGCCCTTGGCTAATGTGGTGAATTTGGCAGTTAAACCCCCCCCATTAAAAACAATATCCAATTTGAGGGGACAGCTTCCTGAGAATACCTGGGTGAAATATGTACCATTACATTGACAGAGATTCTTGTTTGAGCTTCTTCTTTACCACGTGATTACCTTTGCTAAAGAGCGATTGCTCTGACCAGGCTTTTTTGTCACTGAATAGTCATTGAAAAAAACTTGGACATAAGGCTTATATATATATGACTAAACGTAGATATGTACACCAAAGCCAGTTTCCTCAATTCCTTCTAAATTTTTTAGAAAATAAATGCATTTTTGGAACATATTTAGTATATTTTAAGGTGGATATTTACATCACAACCATACAATGTGCAAGTATCTCTAAAAGGAGAAAAGGGTGATTGGTTCTTGCGTGGCTGAAGAATATACATCTTCAACTGGCCAGATAAATCCCCTCCAAAGACATACCCTGTATGTTTTGAAAGGACTTAAGCAATTGAGTTACAAATAAGGTCTTCTGAAATCCCCACTAAGTTTTTATGTCACTTGAATTCATGCTAGCAGTAATTAACTTAGGAAGACTGTTACTCTTAGGTGTCTTCTGTGTTTAATGAAGAGATCTTAAGACGTTTCTATAGTTTTGTTTTTTTTTTATTTTGTAATGTAGAAAAACAAAAAATTAAAATATGCCTAATTTTTGCATCTCATTTAGATGCCTACAGTCAATTGCATTGAAAAAAATCATACACCATTATTTAGAATTAGAGTAAAAGTCAGGGAATAAGTCTGATTTCACTTAGGTAATAGATTATAGGTAGATGGTCATCTGACCCTGGAGCTGGGCTAAATATCTCTATTCTTTTTGTAATTATTAGACAGTGATAGTTTTCAGCAGAGTACAATACCACTCTGCTTTAGGTAGATACAAATGACATGGGAAATTTATCTATTTTTGTCCATGGTCACAATATCTTAACTCGTGAACACTTTGAACTATGAATAACAATTATTAACTCATCTGTCTTGGTCAAAACCAATGAAAAATCTCCTAGGAAATTACATACACATTCAACCAACACCAAACACAGTAAAACTTTCTTATATTGATGCCTAAAACAGGCTACCTGAAATAGAGGCCAAGACAAAGTTGGGATAATAAAAAGCAAACAAATTTATTCAAGGCCTGAAAGTACATTCAGGGGAAGCAAAGGCCCCTCTTGAGGCTACACCCAAAATGGATGCTGGGTCACAAGCTCTTCACCTTTTATAAGTTCTGTTTTATTAGCATATTGGCCCCTAATTCTCCAATCACACCCTTAGGCGATGATGTTAACAACCCCAGGCCCAATCCCCCCAAACTCACTGTTGTTTAGATATTTTCAGACTCTAGGGCAACAAATGTGTCCTTGGATTTCTATTCAGAGGCAATTGTTTTGGCTAAAGATGCTGGGAACAGAGGATTTTGGCATTCTATAAAAAGCACTGAACTACACCAAGCTACAGACAGAGGAAGAATAAAAACTAGACATTCTCAGGCATCATTATCTGGAATTAAAAAAGCTTTCAATAAGGCTATTGGAAAGATATGATACGTGTCCACTTGCTCTGCAAATCTAAGACCCTTGTGCACAGCACATTAGGAGGACTTTCCACTGAGCAGTCTTCTGGTTTGGACGTTGGTCCGACTGACTTTCTCAGGGTCAGAAGCCAACAGCCCAAGACAGACTGCTTCAGGTCTCCACAATTTTATTCAAGTACGTTACCTGCTGCTGGTGACTGTCAGTGTCCTTGAAGAGCTCACACTAACAGTTTACAGAATAATACTCCTTATTGTACACAGTGATAACAGAAAACGGTGACAGGTTAAGGTTCAAGGATTGCTGGTTATAGTATGTGACTGCAAAAATGTATTGAAAGCAATACACAGACAAGCTCTAGTCCCCAATCAATGCCAGCTTGAGATAATCAACCAGCACACATAAAGTACAGCTCTTACTTGACAGACTTGCTTATGGAGGAGAAGACAGGTTAAGATTGCTGACTTGTCTCACTAAATATGATGGAGTCTTCCCTAACTTCTCTTCATTCCTAACTTCATTTTATACTATATTTTTATGTTTAGATGGAACTTGAGTGATTCTACTCATACCTGCTTTTGTTACTGATTGGTGTAAATTCTCTCGCTGCACTCTTAAAAGTCTAGTTAATTAAATACAGAGCACTTCCTCAGTGAGAGGTGGTCTTACCTTGTGGGTGGACAACTTTGGGATGGAGGTGTGCATTAGTTACAATGAGGTTATACTGAACTAAGTTCATGGAAGGAGAGCAATTTCTCCACAGTTGCTGGTTCAGCAGCAAGATATCTCCTCTCTCCCTTAGCTGAAGTCTGCTATTTGTTTTATCAGCTACAAAGCACCCTCACGTTCCTCTTCCTGCAAGGATTCCAACAAAGCCTGGACTCCACTCAACCCTCCATTTCATCCCCTTAACAGGTGCTTAAGGATGCAGATTGGGTGTGTGGGGAATCATTGTGGCATAAGTTTTGAGTATGTCAACCACATTCCATCCAGGGAGTAGTTACTGCATTTCAGCCTATAATTTCCATTCTGTTATAACTTCTGTGAAGATGTGAATATAACTTCCCAGTTTCCTCTAATTTTACCCCACCCATCTCTACACAAGCACTCATTAAGCAGCATGAGTAAAACTGCAAATAGCTTGTCTCCTTCCAATTATTCAGTGCTCAAGCAGTGTTGAAACACTCTTGGTGTGTTCAAATATCCTTTATGACACAATGTGTTTTCCTGTTTTCCTGATAGCACTATGAAGCTTGAAATGACCTTTCATCCCACAACAATAAGAATTACTTTAATTTATGCAGTAAATTAAACAATGTATCATATATTTCAAGTGGTAGCACTCAGTCTGATCTAGAGAGACTGTGAGTAAGGTAACCATATCTTTCGGATAAAATGCAGATGTACTCTCAGAAATGCATCTATAGATCCTTACCGTACATAAACTGTTCAAGAATAAATTATAACTTTTATAGTAGCAGAGTTTATAATCTAAAAATGGTCCTTGAGGTACCTGTTTATGAAGACGCAGATCTTAAAATAAGTTTCCCTTTTTGTAAATTCAAAAGTTTTGAGCTGGAAACATAAATCACTATTTATTTTGTTTTCTGCTATAGCAGATAGTACTACCCTTGGGATTTGTCTTTCTCCTTTCCAAATATTTTATTACAATATTTAATAAAGCTCTATGATGTATTTTCTTTATTAAATTAATTCCTACAAGGAGTATTTCTGTACCCTCGCAGTTCTTCTTTAGTTGTTTTGATCTGTGTCAGGCTGGTTTCAGTAGATCAAAAGATTATAAATTGCTAACTCCTGAGCTGATTGAAAAGTAGCACCACTATAAATCCTTGTGATGGATTTTCTTGTATCAAAATTACTTTCTTTATGGTTCCGGTTTTTTTGCATGGAATGATATTGACAAAAAAAGTAAGTTAGTTTATACAGTCTAGTAAAAAATTCTTATTTACTTCATCATACCCTAGTACCAGATATGTTCATGGTACTTTAGCAGCGTTTATTAGATATGTGTGGTATCTTTTTTTCAGAAAACACCCCCTAGACAGAAACATAAATTCTAATTTAAATCATAGCATGAAAATTATACACATGTAATATTAAACAGAGGTTTCAGATGAAAGACTGGAATAAAGTTTGGAAAGTAATTTTTTTCTGGCAGAAAAAGAATAAAACCAACAAGAAAAAAATACTGATTACATTTCTCTGTGGACAGAATTATAGGATTGAACTTATAAGAACTTCCAGATACTTTGGGTTTTTAGTAGCTCAATGTTTGCTTTCATTTTAATATAATTTATTAACTAGTCTATCTCACAACAGATAAATTGGCACAACTAATTTCTATCCTTTTTCTCATTCGACCTGACCACTTGTCCATCACCCCGCACTGTTCATACAAATGCATGTACATATATGTCTAGAAGAAATGAGGAAAATTATACCCTCTATATATAACCCAAAGCCCCACAATTGTCTGTATATCACAGGTTAGGGGGTGATATGGGTTAGGTACGGCTGGGAGAAACAGATGATTATGGTGTAAAATCTGAAACTGTTTGAACCTCTTTTATCACTAGTAAAAATATCTGCTGAAGGATGACAAATGCAAAATACTTAACATGCAAGTGAAAAAGTAAGCAAGGGGTTTTGACCATTTTTAATAATTTTTGTTGCTTCTATTTCTGCCGTCCTCTCAATTCCCTTCCCTTTACACCCTGCCCTGCCCCACCTCACCCCGCCCCACCTCATCCTGTGCCATCCTTCTCTCTAGTCAAGACAACACTACAACAGTGTGGAAACTCCTGGTTTTCCCTCCGATCCTGTCACTGGGTACCACTGAAAAGAGCCTGGCTCCATCCTCTTCTCACCCTCCCCTTAGGTATTTATAGATATAGAATCATAAAATCATTTCAATTGGAAAAGACCTTTAAGATCATTAAATCCAACCATAAACCAAATATGGTCAAGTCCACCACTAAATCATGTTTCTGGGTGCCACATCTTTAAAATAACTCCAGGAGTTGTGACTGAACAACTTCTCTGGGCAGATTTTGCCAACACATCACGACCCTTTCACCGAAGTTATTTTGTGCCATATCCAGTCTAAATCTTCCCTGGTGCCACTTGAGGCCGTTTCCTCTTGTCCCATAATTTGTTATTTGGTAGAGAAGGCCAACCTGTGCCTGGCTACATCCTCCCTTCAGACAATTGTAGAGAGCGATAAGGTACCCTGAGCCTTCTTTTCTCCAGGCTGAGCACTGCCTCTGTTGCTCCTCGTAAGAGGACTGGATATATGCTTTCCACCCTTCACCAGCTTCTCTGGATACCTTCCAACATCTCTGTGTTTTTCTTGTAGTGAGGAATCCAGAACTGTAGGCAGGATTTGAAGTGTGGCATCACCAGTGGCTGAGTACAAAGGGGCGGTCACTGCCCTGGTCCTGCTGGCCACACTATTTCTGATAGAAGTAAGGAGGGTATTTGCCTTCTTGGCCACACTGAGATCTCCCCTAAGCCTCTTCTTTTCCATGATAAAAAGTTCTCTCAGCCTTTCCTCATTGGAAAGATAAATCATCCCCTTCATCATCTTTGATGGTCCCTTGCTGGGGTCTTTGCAGTATGTTCATGTCTCTTTTGTAGTGAGGAGCCAGAACTGAGAGCAAATGTAGGCACGTAGTTCCAATCAACTGCTCCTTCATGGTTGCTCATCCCATGGCTCTGATTCAGAGAACTCCAGCTAGATGTCTCCAAAGCAATCCAGCACAGATGGGGCTAGCTTTCAGCATCCAGAGCCCCTGGGAACTGAGGCCAGAAATCATTCCCTGCCTTTTTATATTTAACAGGATTGATGTAACCATAAAGACTAGTTCATGAAATCGCAGTGTGTGTAATTATTTTACGAATGATCCAGGCATCCAGATTCAAGTTTTGATGATTTGGTTGAGCACACTGCAGTATGTTATGACTTTAGTTACTTTAGCCATTCTATTCCCAGAGAGTATGGAATCATAAATGTGTAATTAAAATTTTACGGCTTTAGTGTCAAATGTAACACCATAGTTAAAAATGTGTTTGAGGGAGGATTTCAGCTGATACACAGGACTTTGAACTAAAACAGATGAAATTTTAGCAGACACTTTGTCTTCCTTCTCCTTGAACCTGTATTTTCTGAATACAAGGAGTTGCAAAATATGGGAATCTAATTTGGCCAACTACTGGCTTGCATCTTCTTTCTTAAAGTAAGTATTCTTCATGAAGTACTTTCTTAAAGTAAGCATGTGCCAATAGGAGCAGATGTGTAAGGAGAAATATTTGATTTTGATGGTCCAATGTCCACATTAAACATGTTTTTTGTAATAGAGTAATTCTAGGTAAATATCACAGAGCTACTGGCCATTAACAGTACAGCATATTAAGAGGCCTCCAAGAGAGTTTCTTTCCCTACTGTTTCATCCAAAAGCAATCCTCTTTATGTTCCCCAAGACTGACTTATAATGTTAACTAAATACAGGAAGTGGAAATAATGGTAGATTTGCTTCAAAGACAACCTACGATCTGAACTAAAAAGCTAACAAATATTTACTACAAGAGCGTCAGAAAGACTTTTGACCTCATAATGCCAGGTTTTATTTGAACACAAACTGTGGTAATGAGAAAATTCAGACCCAAATAATAAGACATTATGAGTATTAAAGAGTTTATTAACAAATTTTTGCTCTGCCTAATGTGTCCTCCAATGTAGAAAGTTTTCTTCTAGTCTTGGCCTAAAAGAACTTTTATTTGTTTGGTGCTTTTCAATATATTTTGCATAGTACTATCAAATTTTCTTCGGGACAGGACTTGTCTGTATTTCCTCTGATCTCCTCTAGTAGTAAAACTGCTATAAATTCCTGGTGTGTCTCCCTGTACCACCCTGAAAATAACTTCTTCCATTTCAGTGAAGACATAATGTTCTGTTCTTTGCATGCACTTCTACCTGACCTGGAAAGTAACAGAAGACAAGAAGGAAACCTTCCTCTCTTGTGTCCATCCATATCCTTTAAAAAGTACAGAACACATACTTATTGTGAACAAACTATTAGAAAAACTGGAACCCACTTTACTATTTAACGTAAAAATAAATCACAAGCTCCCAGAGTGAGATAAATCTGTTTATCTTGTCCAAAACACAGATGGCTTCCATTACAATCGTGTGTTGATAGATAATATTTTAAGCTCACTTATCCGGAAATATTTTTGCATTTGCATTGAATCCCCAGGGGAAAAAAAAAAATGTGCCTTTTGTTTGTTTGTTTGTTTGTTCTTTTTAACATCTAGTTCTCATCTTTGGGGGGATTTTTTGTTTGCTTGTTTTGGTATGATTTTTTGTTTCTTGTTTTTTAATTACCATTTTTTCTCAGTGATGTTATGGATGGGCTCTTGAAGCTACTGTTGCTGTCAGGATGTCTGTCACTTGCCATGGTGAGGATGAGGCTTCATACAGAAATACATTTTCAAATGGATACAGGGAGAGGTTTCTTGGGAGTAATGGTAGAAGGCATCTAAAATAAGAGGTGCCATCATGCTATTAGAAATGGGTTCCAAGTAGGGCATCATTTATAGTGTCTTAGGCTTCAGCCTGAGAATGTCAGGCTCCTGTATTCATCTTTTCTCTCTTTCTCTCTTCCTCCTTCTTCCTCCATTTATCTCTTCCTCTCTTCCTACCTTCTCATTGTCCTTTTCTCTCTATTTCTCTCACAGCTATCAGTTTCATTCGTTTATATAATAGGTTTATTCTTTTCCATGCACTTTGTAATTCTTGTATAGTTTTAGAAATGGGCTTTCCTAGGAACAAAAGTAAATGATACCAAGAGCCACTGTTGCCCCAGCAGGCTAGAAATTAACTCAAATGTATACAAATTTGTATCACAACAATTCTCAAGATGTTCAACTTCCACTGCTTTTCTCTGCTATTCCCCAAACTCAAATTTCTGTTAACACGGGGTGAAAATCAATAGTTAGCTTAAAGACTCATAAATTGTGTCTGAAAACAGCCTAAAATAACTGCCAGTACATATATATTACAGAAGATCTATAGATTTCACAGCTCTTTGAAAAACAGTTTTGTAAATGATAAATACCTGTGTCTAGCCTCCATCACCTGGATATTCCATTTTTACCTTATGCCAGGAATCTAAGCTTCAAGCAGGCATCCTAATGAGGGTGCATGCTGTGACAATCTGCTGGGTAAGCTATTATATGCAGAGTAATTTCATTATTTTTAATATATGTGGTCTGCCTACGAATACTTGATGTTTCCTTTTACTCCTATCTCATCAAATTCAGGTAAAGATCCGTGAAAAGGCAACAATGAAAAAAAACACCTGAGTGATATAAACGCCTTCTTAGCTTTGCATTTATAAGCCATTTTTTGTTAGTGTAATTGAATCTGCTGATAAGCACCTGGGACTTTTCTTTGTTGTCCTTAGATAAGAAATGCCTTCTCCTAACCTAATGTGCAACAGCAATTTTTGTCTGTTCATGATTCCTTAGCTAACAAAATTATTTTCTACATAAGATATCTTTCCAATTGAGTTCATGTAGTCAGGAGTTTCAAAACAGCAAGAATCAAGATCTGAGAGGAGGAAAAAGAATTACTTTTTCCTACCCACTGTTCCATTTCACATGATATACTTCAATATTGGTAGTTTATCATGAACAAGAATATATTATAATTCAGTAGCAGTAAAACATCATAGCTTTAAGGTAATAAATAAGGATTTGAAGGCACGCTTTAATCTAACAAATTCAGTTTCTTATGGATTCCTTGGCATATCAAGAACAGATAGGGCAGAAATAGTGTTGAAAAAGGATAACCAGAGTGTCAGAATTGAAGCTTGTAATGCAGCCATGAAGGGTAGAGTATCCCTTGTACTTTCATGCTGATTATTTCAGATAACTAAATTCTACAGTCGGCATGAGTCAAAATGGATCCCACCTTCTCTCCTACTGGACTTATAATAACTATTCTCAGTAACTCTATGGTGGTAAATATTTTGCTGCAAATATTCTTCTGATCTCAAGAGCAATTTCAGACACCTCAAGAACAGAAATGTGTGCTTTCTGAATATCATAATTAATTCACGTAACAGGCAATAGACCAAAGTTGTTATGTAATCAAGATGACTTTGAACATTTTCAAAATTCAAAATATTTATCTATTTGACTATAACTGCATACTCTATAAATATTACCTTCAATTTTTTTATTATAGAATTTT
>VZRM01007743.1:247585-270656 GCA_013397955.1 Grantiella picta | reverse complement strand
TGGGAGCACTGGGAGCACTGGGCAGAGTCAGAAGCAGTGATTTTCTGCAGCTTGGCTGCTGCTGGAGCTGTTCTCACCCTTCGCTCCAGCGCAGCCCCACTCTCCCCGTGGGCTCTGCTGTGGCTCAGGCTGTGGTTGGTGTGGCTGAGGCGAATTTGGCACAGAGTTTGTGGCATTTCCAGAGCTGCCTTTCCTTGAATGCTCTGCTCTGTTCCAGGGCTGCTCTGCTCTAACCTATTAACATTCCTTATGAACACGATGTTAATATTAATTCGTTCAGAAATTCTAACTCCAGGAGTGCAATAAAAAGGCAATTATGGAAATCGCAGATCCAGATTCCCCACTCTGGAATCTCATTCCTGTGGTGGATTGCAGCCACAGAGCTGTGATTATGGTGAGAGAATAGGAAATAAATCTGGTCCAGGATGTGTAACTGCAGCTCCTGGAATTGCAGTTGAGGAATTGCACTGGATTGCTCTGCAAAATCCTGTGGTGACTTTTAGCAGCTTTTATTTTGCTGATTGGTGTGAGGTTTTCAAGACAGCTTCAGCCACATGTGCAGTGGTGATCCCAGGAATATTTGTGATCTCTATATCAGTAAAATACTGAATTGAATATAATTGAAAATCTCATGTTTTCTTTGTGCAACATTATAATCACCTAATCCTGCTAAGCAGGCATGAATCAAAACTGGCCTAATATGCAGAATTTTGGATGTTGCTTAGGTATTAATTGCTAAAATGTTTTTTAGTTTAATTTAATTAATGTTTATAGAGTATCTGCATGTAATGTGCTACAACTGAAAGCAGGTTCTTGCACTGCATTAAAAAAATGCAGAACTTAATATTTTAGTTAATTTTATGACTTTTACAAAACCCCACAGCTTGACAGCTGGCAGCTGAGGGTCTGGAATGTGATCCTTAACACAGAGATTTATAACTTCTTCAATGTTTAGATCTTTTCTTGTAGCTGTGCTTCAGCAGCTTTTAGTGGTGTAACCGATAGAAGAGATAAACTAAGTGGAGAAAAATGCAGCTTGCATTTTGTGATAGACTTTATTTTCCCTATTCCAATAGATTATGTCTGCTTGTGGATAGAGCAGGTGAGGTACTTTATTGGAAAATTGGTTCCCACTGGAATGTGCTGGTTAACAGGAACAGGAAGGTGGTGTGAAAATTGTCCCTCGTGAGGCTCCAACACTGCCCAGAGAACCTCAGGAATCTCAACTTCACCAAGACACCTGGGAAAGGTGAAGCTCATGTCGAACTCCATGTGCAGCTTCCAGGGGCTTGTTTCACCCAGCAAATACCAAAGTGCTGCTGCCAGCAGCCAGCAGCACCATCTTATTTCTGCTTGGTGGGAAATAAAAATGATTTTGGACTGGATCGGCACAAAAATGAATCTCCAAGTATTAAAATGTTACTTAAGTCAGAGACTGAGAGATGTTTTATTGGTTTGTTTATAGTCCAAGTCCGTGGAGGCTGAAGGCAAATGGAGCAGAATTCAGGCAATGAGCTGCTGTGGCAGCAGCTGGAGCTGGACAAAAAGACTTTAATTTTGGAGAGTTGTAAATCTCAGGAGGTGGAGTTGGTACCTCTGAGGGTGAACTCCGTCTCCCTGGAGAGCAGAGCTGGATGAGGAGCTGCCTGCAGCACTTGGGGTTTTGGGGTTTTTGGGGTTCTGCACACCTCCATCCCTGTGCCCTGCAGGAAGAACAGCCTCAGCCAAACCCCAGCAGAGCAGGGCTTGGCCAGGGGGAGTAATTCCATTCATCTTCCCCACGGGGCTCTGCCCAGCACTGTCCCACCCCACACAGCCCCCTGGGCACACAGGGCAGCCTGAGCTGGCCTCATCTCTCCCTGCGTGAGAAGTTTTGCTAATTATGGATGTGCACAGTGAGCTGAGGATGGCTGTCACTTATTTACTGGTTTTATGATGTGTTTTGGAGACCCTGAGAGCAAACAGAGTGCTCTGAGTATCTGGAGCCCCATGCTCGGTAATAGGATTTGAAAGTCATCCATCTCCCCATGAGCACTGTGTGCCACTGGCTCCTTCCCTCTGCTCCAGCTTCCTGCTTGTGCCATCAGCATGAATAAATGATGGGTGGGAGATTAAATATCCCTTTGATCAAGCTGGGGACAGGAGCTCTGCAATAAGCGTGTGTCGATCTGAGCACGCTCTCGTACTTCCTGCAGTGAATTAGGTGCTATTTTCTGGTTGTCTTTGATTTTAATAATGCTTAGTCAAATATTAAGTAGACTGTTAACTGGGGAATTCCATAAGGAGTTTAATCTTGTCAGATCAGTTCTGGAGAGAGCTAAGTATTTGTGGACTTTATGGTTCTTGCATAATTTATTATAAAGTCATATTTTATGTGTCTGTTTCCTACACGGGTTCATCTCCAGTAGAACCTGCTCTAGGGCATGAAGGGACAGTGGTGTTCCTCAGGCACAGGAGCCAGCTGTGCCTCTGGGAATCCCAGTTTGGGCTTTGTTTGCCCCCAGAGCCAGACTGGGATGGATGATGGATGGATGGATGGATGGATGGATGGATGATGGATGGATGGATGGATGGATGGAGGGATGACCCCAGGGATGAGATACTGAAGTGCAGACCAGCAGTCAATCCCCCAGGCAGAAGTTGCCCTCCAGAGCTCTCCCCAGGGCAGCCCAGGGTGGTGGTCCAGTGGCCAAGGTCCCTCAGCCCCTTCTGCCACTTCCCTGGCCAGAGGGAGGTGCTGCCAAATGATTCTCACTCAAGCTCCAATGTAATGTGGCTCCTGCACATCCTGCACCTCCTGCACTGGGACGTTTCTGTGTCCTCTTCCCTCTCTCCTCCAACAGCCGCATTCACTTGCTGGATAATGCCGAGGTCTGGTGACAATCCTTGTGCTTGACAGACCTCGTTATGTCACAGATCATTCAGTCTAACCTCACCTAGGCTTGGATTAAAAGCCATCAGGCAGAAGTCTCCTGCTCCATGTGGTTCCAGGTAGGCAAACCTGTCTCCTTATGTCTCTCTGGATTTTAAATACCAGCAAATTGGAGAAATGGAACAAAAATCAAGTTAATCAGGGTTGTCAAAGGCTGTGATTGGAAATCGTAACCCACATTTCCACAAAGCAGAGGAGCCACAGCTGCTCTGAAATGTGCCTCAGTGGAATTTGACCTTTCAAGCCAATATTCTGTCTCCTCATGAAATTTCATTGTTCCCGAAGTGCCATTCTGCAGTTTTTAAAGCCTTTGTTGGTAACTGAGTGCTGGCACAGACACTGACAGTGAACACCCCCAGTGACAGCCCTGGCAGTCACAGAGGATGTTTCTTCTCCACTGTCTCACTTCTCCCAGAGGTGTTGCTCTCCTCCTGCATGGAGAGCCGGAGTGCCAGGGTCTGTGAGTGCCCCAGGCATGGTCTGCAGGGGACATGGAGCAGGGAGGACAATCTGTGCCCAGGGAGCAATCTGAGCACACTCTGATGTCCTTGCCAAACCAGAACATATGGTCAGCAATGGGGACCTAATTAAATCCTCTCTGGGAAACTTCTGTGTGACCCTGAAATCCGAGTGTGATAATCCCACAGGTAGCACAGCTATTCTCCATCACCTCCTGCTTCTAACACTGCCCAGCTTAGATATCCTTGGCAGGAGAAGCTGACCCATCCCTCCCAAGTCCTGGGTCATATGACATCATATCATCATATTGTATAATATCATATCATATCATATCATATCATCATATCATATCATATCATATCATCATATCATATCATATCATCATATCATATATCATATCATATCATATCAGTAGGGTTTGTCTCCCTCCTGCATGTTCCTCCAGCCTGAGCCATGACCCCTCATGCCTGCATGATTGGCTGTGTTGTAGAGTTGTTGTTTTCATAAAACAATCCAAAATGTGCCATTTTTTCCTGCTTTTTAATAAGTGAAATACCTAGAGTTAGGTTTGTCAGTCACCAAAGAAATATTTCTGTTGGCTTAAAATCCTGCTGCTACTTCCATTGCGTTCTTATCAGAGAGAGCTGGAGACTCTGCAGGGAAAGAAATCTTTAATCCACCCATCCTGCCTGCCAGCCTTGCTCTGAAAGGGGCACTGCAAGTTCGGCTTTGTTTTCCCAAACTGCATTTTATGGGACAAATTCTGCAAAATTAAGCTTATCTGAAATATGTCAGCAGCATCCTAATTCCATAGGTGTTCTTTAATGGGATCTTGCTGGGGGGATTTCCTTTGGCTGTGTTTGCAGTGCTCCATCACTAATGCTTCACACCAAACCCTGTCCACTGCAGAAGCAGAGCAAGGAGAGGATTTTCACGCAGGAAATGTCTCCTGGGTTGCATGTTTAAACACTCTTTGGATGTATTTGCAGGGATATTGGGGTAAACATGGAACTGGGTGAGGCTGCAAAAGCGAGACTGGTTTGAGCAGGGTGAGCAAATGGCTGCAGATCTGAGGATCCCCTCGTTCCCTTGGCAAACCCAGAGGAGTGTTCAGGCACAGTCCCTGCCTTCAGGGCGGGAATGGGAACAGCGAGCCCGCGGGACAGCATCCATTGAGCTGATTGTCTCCTTTTAAGGTCTTCAGTACCCTCGTGTCATGATATCTGCTCTAATGACACCAGATTAGAGAAGTACCTGAGCAGGAATTTGTGCTGCTGATGGGTAATTGCTCTCCAGCTGCAGCAGTTCCTTCCTCATCTTTATTTGTGTCAGAGAGCCACATATTTCCCCTCTTTCTAGGGAGCAGGCAGATCTGCTTAATTATTCCATCGCTGCACGGATAATAAAGGGATGAAGCCAGGCAGGTACCTTGCACTTTTGGAAATCTGTGCACTAATGAGATTTTCAGCATGGGCAATTTTGGGCAAGTTGTTTCTGTGCTCAGTTTTAGAAGTCAGGCAAAACCTTCTCCTGATGTTCCACCCGAGAGTTGACTGAACACCTCCAGCTGAAAGGTTTCCAAGGAAAATGTAAATATACAGCAACACAACTCTTTACCAAGGGTGTCTTCAGGTCCACGTTGAGAGCACAGAGCTGCAAATCCCGAGGGATGGAGCAGTTTGTTCCACCAGAGCTGCCTGAGGAGCACCTGCAGGTGGTAAAACCTGCTCCTGCATTCCTGGTGACTGAGCAGTCCTTTTAAACAGAAAATCATAAGATGTCTTCAAGAAATGAGCTGCAATAAGGAGGAAGGGTCCTTGTTCTGGTAATTTTTGTCTCCTCTCTCCCAAGCTGTCTGAGAGCAGAAGAAGCTGAGAATTGCAGCAGGCTGGCCAGGAAAGGGCAGGAGGGATGAGGAGGCTGCAGGAGGCACAGAGCTGCATCCCCTGCTCAGAGCTGTGCTCAGATCAGCTACCTGAGTGGCATTTCTCCTGTGTGGCATTTCCTGCCGCTCCATCTCTCACCCAGGGCTCATCCCTTCCAGGCAAATGCAGCCCGAGATGGCTCTGCCGACAGAGAACAATTTCAGCCCCATCTGTTCAAGGAGCGAGAGACCTTTCTGATCGCTTTGGAAGTCAGCAAGAGCTACTTGTATGTTTTGTTCTTTTTCCTTTCCCTGCCTTGCCCACTGTAAGTTTATATTTGGTTCACACTGTGCAGTTTTCTCTCCCCTGCCCTCCAGTCTGCTGCTCTGTGCTCTCCCAGCTCACACTGACCTGTGCCTGCTCTGGTGTCACCGCTTTGTTTGCTCCCTCCTGCTGCAGAAGGACTGGGTTGGTTCCATATTTTGGCTGAAGGTTGGTGGTTTTCAGCAATTTCTATTTCTTTGACTTTCTGCAGGATCTTTTCCTGAGCTTTCCAATAGCTCTTCATCAAATGTGATTACTCTGGACTTGATTCTTTGGCTACTTTCCTCACTCATTCCACCGTGGGATTGAAACACATCTATCACAGCATCGGGGTGGGAGGAACTTTTGTTTTTGTTTATGGTTTACCTGTTCTTTGGAGAAAACACTTTCATCTCCAGCACCATCAGACTTTTATAAACATTAACTGTGTTAATGAGAGTGAGAAAAGAAATTGCATTTGTGCCAACAGTGGGAACAAAATGTGTAATTTCTCCATTAGTCGATCAGGTTTGCTCATGAAAACAACATGATTAAATTTGTCTGTGTGCATCGTGCTATATGAATAATAATGATCATTAAAAAGCCATGCAAGGCCCAAAGATAACAAGATTGTGTTAGGGAAGAGCTAGGAGGGGGTGGCAGTGCTGGAGCAAACCAAGCCAGACTGAATTTGTCAGAGGCAGAGCCAGCTTGGCCATCAGGGCTGGAGGGGTGGCTGAATTCCCAAAGCTGAACTTCTCTGCCCTCAGCTCTGCTGGGCTCTGTGACAAGGAATGTACAGCTGGAGAAAGGAGTAAAACCTGCTCTGAATGGACACTTTTCATGTGGAAAGCAATTTTCCAGATGTGGAAGGCTTTGAAGTTGAAGCTGCTTCCTGTTCAACACACCCCAAAATGCTTTCAGAGCAAAGGCTTTCAACACCTTGCTGCTGGGCGAGGAAAATGGTCAGAGTTCATTGTCTCAGCCCTTCAACAAGACTGTGGAAGGAATTGTGATTATGAGGTTCCTGTGTGGAGCACAGATTTTGGCTGCTCTGCAGGAGTGTCCCTAGCTCTGGTGCCATGTCACCGAGGTCTACACCACTGGGAAATGGTTGTCACTTATTTCTGTGACCTCTGCTGGAGGCAGAATGCACTGGATATTGCCCAAGACCTCGTGTGATGAGCTCAATATTCCCTTTTCTCCCAGGCATGGCAGGTGGGCAGGGAGGTCCTGGGGACCCCAAAACCTCGGGGAGCCTTCAGAGGAGCCTTGCTGGCCAGATTGGCTCGATGGCTCTGCTGAGCACAGCCAGAAACTGGGATAAACTGGAAATGCACCAAACAGAGTCCTTCCTTGGCTGCTCTCAGTTCCAGAAATGGTCACTGCTTTGGCTCAGGCAGGCGAGCAGCTGGCACAGCAGTGCTTTGGGATTTGGAGATTTGGATCACAGGGAACTCGAGGTGCTTTTTCAGCTCCTCTCTGGGTTCATTGGTTACTCCAGCTCACGCTGCAGGTTGTGGGCTCTGAGCTCTTGTCTGAAAGAAACAGCCTTAAATAAAAAAAACCAGGAGTGTGTGAAATTATGCCAACACAGCATTGAAATGCTACAGAAATTGGTGGATATTTGCAATGGTAGCATTTAGTTAGTGTTGTGTGATGTGATAATATCTGTATTTCTATTATGGAAAAAGAAAACAGAAACATCACTTGATGCTGCTTTATCCTATTTTATTCCCATGAGACTCCCTAGAGTGTGAAAAGCCTGAGATGCAAATGTGGCTGTGCAGGATTTGAGGGCAGAGGGATCAGAGCAATGGATGGGAGGCTCATTGAGGGCTGCACACCATCTGTGCTGTGGAGCTGACCAGAGCCAGGCTGTCCAGCTCTGCAGGCACTGAGAGCTCCCAGCCCCACCCTGGGCTCCCTGTGGTCACCTTACAGCATCCAACAGCCCTGCCAAAACCACCACCACACACTCCAGAGCCTCTGGGATGAAGGTTCACAATTCCTCTAGGAAGGAAATGCCCACACAGATGTTCCCTGATGGCTTCCCCCCCTTTCTTTAGTATGTTTATGTAAATAGTATTATTTATTTAGAAATCCAAAAACTCCATGGATGCCTGAGGGTTTGCTGCCCTGTTCAGTATAGAGACTTTTATCAGAATTCTTCTTAAACTCCGTAACAAAAGACAGGGAAAGTGCCATATGGAGTCTGGAACTCTGTAGGCTTGGGACTTCACTGAAAGCCTGCAGAAGGTTTCAGAAGTCTCCGTGCAGTGTGGAGTCATCTTCCTGTCTGAGGCTGCAAAAACCCCAAATCTTCAAAGATAATGATGACTCCCATTGAGTATTAAACAGAAAAATAGCAAAGGCTGGGACCTCAATCTTTAATTGTGGCTGTAAGAAGATTATTGTGATGGTGTGAGTTTAACAGCAATTAATGTCACCCTGCAGCACAGCCTGTCCCTCCTGCCTGGGGACAGCAGGCACCTCTCATGTGGGGAATATGATGTGTGCATCATCAAAAGGACCCTTTTGACGCTTTCAGAGCTGTCCAGCTGTCCAGCTGTGTCAGTGTAGCCAGAGGCGTGAGAAGGTTTTCCTGGGGATGCACACCTCTTGCCCAGATACCCCAAAATCCCACATTTCTCCCATTTGTCACCCTGTCCTACTTTGATTGCATCTTCCACCCAATAATTATGGCAGCTAAACCCATCACCCCAAAGGATGCCAACCTCATCCCTGGGCTGAGGCAGCAGCTCTTGGCCAGAGAAGCTGTGGCTGCCCCTGGATCCCTGGCAGTGTCCAAGGCCAGGCTGGACAGGGCTTGGAGCAGCCTGGGACAGTGGAAGGTGTCCCTGCCATGGCAGGGGTGGCACTGGATGGGATTTAGGGTCCTTTCCAATCAAACCATCCTGAGATCCTGGAGCTGGAGGGAGGAGGTGACCCTGCCTTGGTGATGAGTGTCCTGCTGTCTGCTGGCGTCGGGTTTTGCACCCTCTGATGCAGCTTGTGAGGCAGCTTAGCAAATCTCCACAGCAACCCCATGTGCACCATAAAATTGTGGATTGTCTTGTTTAGAAGAGGTTCATTAGGAAGATTAATGAGGTATTATTTTTCCCTCATTCAATGTCGTGATACAGAGGGGACACAGTAATTTTCCCAGCTGTGCACAGCAGCGATTGCTCCTCTCCAGGGTTCCGGCAGTGCTGCGCTGTCATCAGTTAAACTGCTCAATCTTTGCAAGTGTTATTTGTCAGCTTAATTAGCCCTAAAGGAAGCACTCGTTTTAAAATGAGACAACAGTTTTGTTTTTCCCTGAGAAAGACATAATGTTCTTAGCAGTGGCAATTGTTTAAATAAAAGAGCTTTTAAGCTGAGTTTTGTCTAAACCCTCAGAATCATTTGGAGGTTTTTCCCCAACCAACCCCAATCCCCCAGCTTGCCTGTCCCCATGAGCCACCAGCCCTGCCAGTGTCCCCTCAGTGCTGTGACAGCTCAGACAGTGTCACACAGCCGGAAAAGGGAAAACATCTTCCTGGAGAATGTGGGGCAGGCTGGGAATTGTCCTCATGGCCAGTGCTCAGTTCCACAGGATCCCAGGAGCACTGGGTTTGGAAAAGACCTCCCAAATCATCGAGTCCAGCCTGTGCCCAATCCCCACCTAGTCACCAGCCCAGGGCACTGAGTGCCACATCCAGCCCTTCCTTGGACACCTGCAGGGACAGTGATTTCAGCTGGGGCATTTCTATCTTTGGTTTATAGCAGAAGAATTCAGAGTTTCTTATTTTACTGTTCTTCCAGGGTAAAAAGTTCAGAAGGAAACATTGACAAAGCCACAGAAAGTCCTGACTGGGTGAGTCTGACATTCTGTGTTTGCCTCAGACATGTATGACCACAATAATCACTTCAGGCTAAAAATAGCCAGGGAATGAGGTTTTAGATAAAATAAACCATGTGGAAGCTGTGGAAGGGGTAGAACTTGCTGAGCATCAATAACCAGATCTGTAGCCCTATTGCCATCCTAAGGGAGAGAGCTTCAATAGACTTTCTTCTTCAGAAAAAAATTATGTGATCTTTAAATCAACCCCAACAACCCCCCAAAAACTGTGTTAAAAAAACCTAGCTCTACCAGAATGTTCTATTCCAGTCAAGAAAATGTCTCCTCAGTTTCAGGAGCTGGGCTGTAATGAGGAGATCAGTATCTTTTTCTTATTTATTATTATTCACACTATGTGTAACAACTGACTTTCATTTCGGGTTTTTTATGGTATGCTTAAAAATACCAGATTTTCAGCTGAGATGGCTGGTCTGTGTTTTCTGGCCCAAGCAATTATTTGCCAAGTTAGAACTCTTGTAAATGAATGTGCCATTTTCCACTCTCCCGAGTGGAGGCTGTGCTGGGTGTGTGGGAGGGGAAGGGCAGGAGCTGTGAGCTGCTTTGGGAGGATGCTCTTCAGATGGGAATGCTCAGCAGGAGGAGGATCAAATCCCTGCATTTCAGTGCCCTAGGGAAGGTGATTGCTTGTTCTGAGTGGGAAGGGGAAGGATGGATGGGGGAGATGGGAGTGCAGTGTCCTCGCTTGGCTCTGATGCCCAGGGCTGGCAAGGCTTCGACTGCAGAGAAGATCAGGAGATGCCAAACCAGGGCTCGACCAGCAGGGCTTTGGTCCCACCCAGGAATGGTTATTTGCCCTGTCTTGGGCCACTCTGGATGAGCTCTGCAGCTTTAATTTAATCTGGCCCTTCCACGGGTTTGGGGTTCTGTTGTTCCTCTTCATCTTTCTTCTGTTTTTCCCCTTTTTTTTTCTCCCTCTGCTCCTTTTCTTCCCCTCTTTTGATGTCTCGCCTGTGCCACACTGGTGCCTCCCAGCCTCTCAGCGTCACAGCCAAGGCTCCTGGTGTGCCTCTGGAATTTCGGTCAGCTCCCCTTATCACCGTGCTATTAATTGCTTTAATGATGCATTCATTCTGATTGAAGATACGATACTGATAAAATTTAATTAAAAAAATCAATAACTCATTAGCACGTTATTGCTGCGCCTACATGTGTCACCATAGGAATCTCCTGTGCTGGAGGAGCACTTGGCTCCAGCCTGGCATCCATGGATCTTTGCTGGAAGCAATTGTCGGTAGGAAAATCATGAGAAGCGTTATTGTCTCACCACTTTCTTCCTTTAGAGATTATGGCCACAGCTCAGCTGGACTCCTCTCCTTGGGCCAGGCAGGGCTGAAGAGCACCCAGGTAATGTTCATTCTGAGTCCTCTCCTTGGGCCAGGCAGGGCTGAAGAGCACCCAGGTAATGTTCATTCTGAGTCCTCTCCTTGGGCCAGGCAGGGCTGAAGAGCACCCAGGTAATGTTCATTCTGAGTCCTCTCCTTGGGCCAGGCAGGGCTGAAGAGCACCCAGGTAATGTTCATTCTTTGTTCTTACTCAGTCACAACACCCTTGGGGGTTTGTCGTGGTGGAAATTCCAGCTTTGCTCGGTCTGTGGGCAGCAGGGAGCCACCAAACTTTCAGTGAGTGCTGCAGTTCTGGGACACAGCCCGGGAATTCCAGCAGCACAGCAGCACAGCTGGGTGTCAGGGATGAGGTGTCCCTGCTGTACCTCAATACCCAGCACTGCTTTGGGCTTTGTGTCTGCCTGACTGTGCCCTGAGGGACTCACTGAGCTGTGCAAGGGGTGTGAGGGGTCTGACCCAGCCCGGGGCTCTGTGGGGTGTCTGTGTGTGTCTGTGTGTGTATTTCTGTGTTTCTGTGCACAGATCTACACGAGCAGCGCCGTGTTTGGCATTGCTCAGAGGGACAGATGGGACAAGGAGCAGCAGTGACAACTGGAAACCTTCCAAACGCTTACATGAGAACTGAGCTGCAGAAAGAAAAAGCCTTTATTCCTTGGTGGATAAAACACTCTCATTATTGGTGTCTTCCCATGCATCAGTCGGTACAGTCCTTAATTAAATTATCCCCGACTGGTATAAAGGCACAGCCTCAGACAGAGCTGGTGCTGCCCAGCAGGATCCCAGACAGGCTGTAGGGTCACTGCTGTGCCCTGCAGAGGGACAGCTCTGTCCCCAAACAGCAGCAGCTCACAAGTGTCACCAACGGTGCCTGTCACCAACCGAGGCACGGCTGGCAGCAGCTCCAGGCTGGGAATGGTTAAATAACTAATAAATACAGTTAATAAATAACTAATAAATACAGTTAATAACTTTATCTGTGCTCCCCGTGAGCTGTTCCTGCAGGAGGAGCTGGGGTGGCTCTGGGCTTCCCCTCTGTCCCTGAGAGCTCCTTCTGCACAACCAGCATGACAAGATGTGACACGAGGAACGTTCTCAGCTACGGTGGGTTTAGGAAGCTGGAGTTTAAGAAGAATTTTTTCCCAATTAATATAATTTTTCTTTTGGGATATTTTATTCTCCCACTTCAGGGAGATATTTAAGGAAAAAGTGCTTTCATATGTGCAACAATTGGAGCTGACTTTGCATTCCCTCAGACCCCATTGTCTGCATTCCCAACTGCTGGAGCTCCAGAGCTCACAGGAGATCCCTCTGGGTTGCACCCATTGCCAAATATCAACTCCCACCCCGATCCCCAAAGCTACAACCACATTAACAGCAATTCTTTATTAATAATCCTGCCCTCACCAACCTGCAGATCTTTTCATTTCCATTGTGCTCTCCTTACATTAACCAATAAATCTCCACGGAATCCCAGAGTGAGTGGGAAGTGCTGTTATTCTTGTTTTATGGATGGCAAAATGAGATACAGAGAGGTTAATAGCAAGTCTAATTGGACAATAATTACCCACTTACCACACTGAAAATTAAGAAATAATCCTCCCATTGTCATTACATCAGCAGAACAAGGCGAGAGCAGTGTTCACGTCCTCCCCATCCCACCATTTAGCCAAACAGCTGGCATGCAAATGAAAGCAAAGGGAGCACAAGAGCAGATAAATAAATTGTTCTTTCCTTGTTAAACATCTATTTTGCACCACGAGTCACTCAGGATGGAAGAAAATTATTAAATTTCCTCTGGAACCTATTAGGACATGACAAAACAAAGGCAAGCTCCATTTGTAGAACACATCTGTTGGAAAAGAAATGGAAGAAATAGGATTTAATTACTGCTATGGATTGCTTTCACTTCATTTTTCTGGGGAAGGAAAAAATGTAGGATAAAAATTTCTGCCTTAAATAAGACCAGTACTCCGATAATTCTGTGTCTCTTAATGTTTTGTCTTTCCTCTACCAAGCAAATAAGGCCATTATACCAATGACACCCACTGTATTGATTTAATACTCTGAATATTGGGTCTTCAGTGACTCAATTCACAAAGAGAGTTTTCCTTCCAAGTCAGCACTTAGAAGCTGTTTTGATATGCACTAAGACTCCAATTTCAGTGTTATGAACAAAAGAAAATTCTAAGACATATTGGAGAAAATGTTTTATTTCATTTTGGGTTAGCATTTGAATTTAATCTTCTTTTCCTTTCCAGTTCTTAAATGCAAATACCTATTTGGAAGATGACACTTAAAAATCCACTTGCAATTAAAAGGACTGAATTAAGGTTCCTGTGGGAAATGAGAAATTCAGCTGGAATTTGGATTTCAATGGCTGAGGGGCCTCAGCACAAACCAAATATGAGCCAGGCTGGACAGGGGAGCTCCCAGTAAATCCTTCAGTCATTGCAGGTGATGTGACAGCAAAATGATTTTTTGGAATGACTCCACTTAATCCCTTATGGAATAGATGTGTCTAGGCTTTGTCCTTCCCCTTCCCGTTCCCCTCCCACACCTCCCTCCATCCCAGGCTGCTCCAAGCCCCAGTGTCCAACCTGGCCTTGGATACTCCAGGGATCCAGGGACAATCCTGGATTGTCAATCCAGGGACAATCCAGTCCTGGATTCCTTCCCAAAATCCCATCCTTCCCTGCCCTCTGGCAGTGTAAAGCCATTCCCCTTGTCCTACACGTAAGGGAAGAGTTAATAACCAGTGACTGTAAAAATTCAGACACTCAAAGTATTGTAGAGTGTTTAAAAACTTTACCTCTGAATTAATTTGAAGATGTGGGTCAAGTCCTAAAACCTCTTTTGAAGGCCTAAGTGCTTTCAGAAAGTGTTACCTGGAGGAATGGCTCAGTCGGAGCCCCAGGTGGGCAGGAGAGTTGCTCAGGGCTGCAAGTGCAGCTGGGATTTCTGCTCAGCTCTCACAGACTGAACCAGGGCAATGTCGCTTAAATAGTTCTGTTTGTGTAGGTGGTTTGTGATCAGTACCTCTGAATGTATTTGGGAATGAAGCTTATGAAATTCAAAGGAAACAGGAAAGCATTTCGCAGGTTTTTTCAAAAGTCTGTAACACCCATTGCAAAATCATCATCTCTGTCTGGTTGGGAATTCTGTAGCACAGATGTAACTTCAGATTAAATCCCATAAAGGCGACCAATAAATCTGCAGAAATCCAGTCTTTGCAATTAAATTCTGTAGAGTTGTTCTCTGAGCACACAAATTGGGAGCTCAGAAAGGACTTCTGCCTCTTGCTGCATCATTTTTTGCTGTGAATGCTCCTCCTAATGAAAAATGATGGCAAACAAAAATAGATTTTCTGTCATGGGGTAATTGTTCTTTTTCTTAGTGCACTCCAAATATTTCTGTAAAGCATCATCTGCTCTTTAAACACATATTGTACAACATCAGTGGAGGTCAATACCTTTTGTCAATGAGTAAAATATTAAAAGTAATGAGCTGACCTGTTTCTTATTTAGCTATTGATTCTGCCTCTCTCCTGGGTTATTTTCCTGCAACGTTAGGGATTTGCTTTCAGAGCCAGGTGGAGCAGCCCAGGCTGGAAGGGACTGACCCTCCACTCAGAGGGGGTTATTCCATGGTCATTCCCATTCTAATGGGGGAATTAAGTTATTCTTAAATTGTCTTGAGTAAAACAATCAACGAGGTGCTGAAAGGTAGGGGCTTCTACTGATTTTATTTACACTGATGTTGCTTTCAGTGAGGAAATGGTAGTTTCGCTGTATAGATTTTAATTAAGGCTGCAAACAACCTCTCAAAGATACAACTAAGATTGGAGGGAAAAATTAATTTTTGTGAGTCTGAACTGCCTGTTTTAGTAAGGGCAATGATTAAAAATTGAACTGGGGATTGAAGATACTACATTAAATAAACAATAGAATATTTTAAGTTATGCCCAGTGCTGTTGAAAATAAAATTGAATAAGTGGCTGGCACAGGAGTGAAAGGGAGGGAAGCAATTGTTGCACCTTTGGTCATGCTTTCTGAGGGCTGACCTGCACAATCCACCATTAAATGGATTAATCTGCTCTTGGGAAGGTTTCTGAGCGGGTGCTGCTCCATGGAAATAAAATTCCTTTCCCAAAAGTGCTGCTGGGCACTGCCACGGCTGCCCAGGGCAGGTTTAACTGTGGATGTGGCACTCAGGGACATGGGGCAGTGCTGGCCCTGGCAGCGTGGGCTTGGTTGGACGCTGAGAGAGCTTTTGCAGCCTCGATGTTCCCATGGTTCACCCAAGCTTTCCCTGCTCCCTCCCCTGTCCTGGGGCTACTGAGCAGTTCCAGTGTGCAGCAGGAGGGGAACCCCAGGGGCCACCAAGGGAACCCCAAGGGCCACCAAGGGAACCCCAAAGGCCATCAAGGGAACCCCAAGGGCCACAAAGGGAACCCCAAGGGCCATCAAGGGTCAACAGAAGTTGAAAAGGTTCTCTGGGCCGAGTGACCCCACAGCTCTGGGTGTCTCTGTTCGGCCAGCCCAGGACACGAAGGATGTTCTTCACTGCAGAGGGGATGGAATTCCTCTGGAATGCTTCTGGAGACAGCTTTGCACAGAACAGCTCTGCACTGGGAAGGTCCCTGAGCCTGCTGGAGGCAGTGCTGGGAAACCAGCCTTGTATTTATCTGACAAAAACACGCCTTGCTAATCAATATTGAAATGCTCCCTTCCCAGAATCCGGGCTCTGGCAGTGGTTCAAGCCTGTCTCTCATCTAGTGATTGATTTCTTTATTTCTCTTCTCTCCTGGCAGCCCCTGGGAATGTGATCGAGTTAAATCTTGAGAGCCTGTAGAGTGCAGTGGCTTTATCAGGGAAGGGTCCTGGGTGGGGGAAGATCTGGGGGAGGCAGGGCTGGGCTGTCCCCAGGCTGTGCCTTTCCAGGACAAAGTCACCCTGAAAGTGTCATTTCATCCCTTTGAAAGAGGCTGGGCTGGGAAAGGTTGGGCTGTGAGGGGTAGGCTGGTGATCCAGGGTGCGATTTTGGATTAACCCTTTTCCTCCCAGGACAGACAGTGCCTCAGTCACAGCAGCCTCCATGCCCAGGAGCTCTTGGCCAGCCTGGAGCTGCTCCAGGAGTGTGGAAACAAGTTCAACCAGACACTGCTGCCAGGCAGCCCAGAAATATCCCATGGGCAGAAGGGATAAGGACAAGGTTACTGTTTGGGGGGTTTGGACTCCTTCCCGTTTGCTGTCAAGGTAAAGTCTCTCCTAACGTTGCAGAAACTTTCAAACCCCCAGCAGAAATATTGTGTGAAGAGGGGGAGTTATTGACAGTTAAGCAGTGATAGAGCAGGAGAGAGAGTAAATGTTAAATGTATTTTACTATACAACAAATTTTCGGTTTATGGCATCCCAATACATCAAGAAATGCTGCTTGCTTCTGGCCAGGAAAATGTCATTCATTTTGCTATTCATTTTGCTTGGAAAAAATAAGTGCCATGCTCATGCTTATTTACACCCTCCCAGCTCGCTGGGAAAGGCTGATTTCCCACCCTTCCCTCCCACAGTTTGCTGGAGAATTCCTGCTCTTTCCATGGCACCTGGGGGCTCTGGGTGTGAGCAAAGCCAGACCTGCAAGGGCAGGATGTGGCTCCTTCCCAGAGTGTCCATAGCCTCCTGGATTTGTGAGGAAAATGGATTTACACAACCCTGAGCCCCGGCAGTGCTCTGGCAGAGCAGCCCTGGCGCAGCACAGAGCACTCAGATCTGCTGGGATCCTCGTGCTTTGTGCCTTTCCCAAACTCCCAGCAGAGCTGGCAGCTGCCCTCGCTGAGGGCTTTTTGAATTCCAGCTGCTCTCTGTCCCAGTCCCACTTTCCCTTCCCAGCCAGGCAGGGCTGTGGTGAAAACCTTTGCTCTGGGCTTGAGTTCAGCACTCAAGCTGGCTGTGTTCACCTTCTGCAGGGCTCAAACAAACCTCCTCAAAGAACATCTGTCTTTTCACAGGAGCTTGAGGAATCAAAGCTTCTGCTTTACTTTTCCACTTCTAGAACATTATTTATTATCTTATCTTTGTTATTCATCTAGGAAAAAAAACATTTGCTTCCAATGAAAAACCCTCCAGGATACAGCAAAACCGAAGGATTTTACAGTGTGTGTGTGTGTAATAGATGGAAGGGAAGGGCTGGGAGAGCACAGCTCAACGACAGAACCTTGTTTTGTGCCCTCTGGGTTCACTGAAAGCTCCATGGGGTGGGAAGAGCTGAGGGCACAAGGCAGGGAAAGGATCCCTTCCAGTGCAAAGCCATGAATTCTGCAGCACAGTGGGCACAGTGACCCTTCTCCCCTTTCCCCACAGTAAGTTTAACACAGCTTTCATATTTGACACAGCATATTAAGGAACAAATTAGCCCAGAAGCTCCAATTACTCATAATCCCAACGAGGCCCCTGGGAAGGGATAACCAAGCAAACAAACTTATGAATATTCCCAGCCAGGCCAGCTGGCAGGACCAGACTCTCCACAGATGAATCCCAGCAGGATTTCCCAAGGAAATAGCCCAGGACAGCTCCCTGAGCCCATGCAGAGCTCCTGCTCTGGGCTGTGCCACTCATGTGCTGCAGGTGAGTGCAAAACTCTCCACCCCCCAGTGATATTTGGTTTATAGAGAGAGACCCTTTGTGCCTCCTGGACAGACCTTCAGCACTCACAGCTGCCCAGGCAGCAG
Source organism: Grantiella picta (assembly GCA_013397955.1). Classification (NCBI taxonomy): domain Eukaryota; kingdom Metazoa; phylum Chordata; class Aves; order Passeriformes; family Meliphagidae; genus Grantiella; species Grantiella picta. Next base: position 253,126 of record VZRM01007743.1, on the reverse strand, counting down.
CAGGGCAGGGCTGGCATTTTGCTGCACCATTGATCTGGGGTTCTGGGTATTTTCAGTCTTGGCCTGAAGTTTCCTACCTGAGACTGCTTTAGATCAGAAGCCAACTTAATGATCTGGGCTTTGGTGTTTCCTGGGTGTTCAGCTCCCCTGTTCCAGACAGGGTGAATCCAGACAAAAAAAATGACAAATTCTTGTGTGTTTGTCTCTTGGAGCAGATCACGGCTGAGGACTGTAAAGAGCCATAATAAATAAAACACAATCCCCTCTCTGGGATTCCCAGACACGTCACCTGTTCCCCAGGCCCCATGGGATGAGGACACCTGTGCATCCCTTTGGCTGTGACAGGAGTGCTCATCTCTGCAGCTGGGATCCCTGTGCAAGCTGAGAGCTGTGCAGGGAAATGGGGCTGATAAGCTTTGCTCGTGGACTTCAGTGTTTGTGAGTGCTGCTGGCAATTACCAGAGTGAGATAAAAGTGTTCCAGGAAGAGAGGAGCAGGAAGGAAAAAACAACCCCTGCAAGTGTGCAGAGGAGTATCTCGGTTTTACAGCTGCACATAGCATCGATCAAAATGCCACCTGCACACCCTGGCTGCTACCTGGAATTACACAGATCCCCTGAGCTTACAGGATGCATAAAATACACATTTAATGAAGCAGGCTCTGCCTGTGGATCCAGGAGACTTAAAAAGTGAAGTACAGAATATATGTGTCCAACACCTGCTCACAACAGAGGAAAAGGGATTCATTCCATCAGAGCCACCAGCTTTAATTTTTACAGCTTGGAAGGTCGAGCTCTAAAGTGTTCAAACTCAGTTCAGATGCTCTCAGGAATCTTTTTGGGGCCTGCAGGTCCTTGTAGTGTATTCAGGAACACTGGGCAGGCTGAGTAAAGGCGAATGTTGGAAAACTTTAGAGGAATCTTCATAGAATCAAATCCCAGATAGGTTTGGGTTGGAAGGATCTTAAAACTCATCCTGTCCCACCCCTGCCATGGCAGGGACAACTTCCACTGTCCCAGTCTGCTCCCAGCCCTGTCCACCCTGCTGACCAGCGCACCTCTGCTGTGCCTAAGGTCCTCCCTGAGCCCTCAGTCTGTGCAGCTCTGTCTGTCTGCTCCTCACACACCCCAGGGCTGAGGTGGAAAAAAAAGGAAGTAAAGAATAGGCTATTTTTGCTTCAGTGTGCATCAAATCCTGGTTTTATAACTTATTAATGATAAATTGATCTCAGGAGATATTAACTCTGTATTTACAGAGTGTTTAGACATGCTGGGGGCTGTTTTAAATGTACCAGCTGCTCAGTGCTGATTTAAGTACACAGATGTTCTTATTAGCATAACATTCAAATTCGATGCCCTCCTTATCTGCATCCTGCCAAAGCACAAAAACAACTCCACAGCCCAGGAGCTCCGCAGGAGCAGCCTTTCCTCCCCCTGGAGCTCCCCACGGGCTGAGCTGGCAGCAACAGCAGCTCCTCACCCCATCCATCCCGGAGGCTCCAGGTGGGATCCCAGCAGGGTGGTGGGCAGGGAGAGAGGGAATTCTTGGAGGTGATTTGGTGAAACCACACAGGTTGGAGGCTGAGCAGCCCTTGGGGTGAATGTGAGCCACAGGTGGAGGTGACCCTGGTGGCCCTGGTGACCCCGCTGACTCCATGCTCAGAGGTGTTTGCAGGTGTTTGCTGCTGCACCTCCCTTTGTGCTCATTTCTTTCCCAGCCCTTCTCCCACTTTTTCTCTGGGAGGGATGAGGTGATGGCAGCCATGCTAGTGGCCTTTGAGCGAAAGGAGCAGGAAAACACAGCAAACTGCTGTTGTCTCCATGAACTGCCTGGTCCAGAGCAGTGCTGGGAATGAAACACAGCTGGGCAGGGCAAATGCAGCCCGGGGTGACCCTTTGCTGCAGCTGGGACCTGCAGGGAGATCTCCCCGGTGTCTCTGCGGTGATGAGCAGCAGGAGCCTCCTTATGGCCCTTCTGGATCATCTCAGGATTCTCCCAGCTTATCCTAGAATGGAACAATGGAATGTCTGAGTCAGAAGGAACCCACAGGGCTCAGCAAACTCCTGCTCCTTGACCTGCACAGGACAGCCTGGGGACACCCAGCTTCCACTGTGACCTCCCGAGGTAAAACCAAAGGTTTTCGTTCCTTGCTGGGCTTTAAATGCACTTCCCGTGGCTGCCCAGGGTGGAGGTGAGAGCAGCTGGGATGTCTGTAAAGCACAGCTTGTGGCAGGGGATTAACTCCCTTTGCTAAAGGCACTGCTCTCTCCAGGGGCAGAGCCCTCCGAAGAACCTTCTGCTCCTCATTTTCACTTTTCCTTTCCAATTTCTACATTGTTTCACAGAGAAACAACCAACCAACCAAACCTCTTAATTATTTCAGCTTACCGACAAAAAGGAATTTTATGACATTTCACCAGGAAATCTCCAATCATTTCAGCTCAGCCTTCCAAAATGTATGAATACACACCTGGACTGATGAAGATTTCAGTCCAGTACCCAATTTAATTTTTTTTTACTTTTTTATATTGACATTCCACCATACTTTATGACAGTTAGACCCTTTGGTCCCCNATCTCTCTCTAGATCTATACATCTATATATCTATATATCTATATCAATATGTATATATGGATTTTTTTTTTAAATTCTTAGTTTTTCCTTGCAGCATCTTCGATGGACCCCTCTGAGGATGTGGCTCCTGCCTTTCTCTCCCGGTGTTTCTGATTGCGCTCAGCACTCAAGGCACTGAACACCAAGGGATGCTCTTTGGTTGCTCCTCGCTCCCAAAAAACATCCAACAGCCCAGCGGAAACACAAAGCAATGACAGCGACAGATATGGAAATCGCTTCAAAGTCAAACCCATGTCTTGAGAAGGATGAGGGAAATGTTACAAAGGAAATATCAAAGGCTGAAGAAAGGTTTGCCGAGGCACTTTGTTAGCGAAGTCGTTGGCACCGCCGCGCCCCGCAGAGGCAATCAGGACTAATGGGGACATTAGTGCAGCCAGGACTACATATCAAAGAGTCCCTGGAGCAAATAACACCCGGGAACAGGAGCATCGCTGGCACGGCGCTCCGAACCACCCCCCTCTGCCTCCGAAATGAGTAAAAGGGTCGTAAACAGCACAGAGAAAATTTTTGCCTGGTGACTGCAAATAAGCACCCAGCAGAGCTGTTAAAAGTTGCTTGCTGAAGAGAAAAATATGATTCTTCCAGTTTTATGGGCCATGTTCAGATAGCTCTTACTCCTGCGCCATAAATCCAATTTTCACATAGATTAAATGGAAAGGCAGCAGAGGCTCTGCTGAATAATGTACGGATTGTGGTGGATCTGTGAGGGGCAGGAATCAATCCCTGTGCACTCAGCACCCTGAGCTGCTGTCACTGCCAGGCTGCTGCTCTGGCCACCAAGTGCCACCCACGTCCTCACAGCTTCCTCGGCCTCTGCCTTCATCCTCTAGCCAAAGTGTTACACTTCATCAAAACCCCAAAGTTACAGTGGAGGTGAACATGAAAAGAGGAGGCTTGAGGAGCAGCTGATTCCTGCAGGAGGATGCTCAGAGAGCTGCCTGGGGTAGCAGGGAGGAGGACACAGAAAAAGGCATTTCTCAGCCCTTTGCTGTGTCTGTGCCAGGCTGGAGTCCCCATCCCTGCGAGTGCCCAGGAGCCTCTGCCAGGGATTCGTGTGAGTGCTGACACGGAACAGCTTTGTGGAGCAAGGGAGAGCTCAGAGCTTGGAGCTCCAGCCTTGTGTGCCAACGGGTGCCTAAAAATAAACCTGCAGAGGTTCCTGGAAGCAGCGCTGGCTGTGGGTGGCAGAGCTGGGCAGGGCACTTGGGAGGTGGCAGCTCTTCTCTCACGCAGTGCAGTTGAAAGATTTGAAATCTAAAAATTTTCCCGAGACAGTGTTCAGCTTCAGGAATTGGAGTTATCAGTCAGAGCATCACGTTTGGATTTTATCACACTCATTTCCTCTGGGTTTGACCCTTCAGACAGAAGTGAGTGACAATTTCCAAAATGTAAAGTCACTTCAAATCAGAAAATATTTTTTCAAAAAAAGCCTTATCAGAGCTGAACTTTTATCCCATCAGCTGCTGCTCCCTGAGCTGGTATTGCCCAGTGATACCTTTATTTTTTGTACAAGTGGGTGGTGAGCGGTTCGTGTGCAGCAATCCTGCGGGTTGGGAATTGCTCTGAGCCCCACTGGAGGTGCAGGCTGTCAATGTGGGGACATTGCCAGACACAGTGACAGCTGCTCCAGGCTCCCCTCCTTCCCCTATTCCCACCCAGCCCTTCCCCTGGGCAGGAGGAGCTCTGTGTCACCTCTCCCGTCAGGACCACAGCTGCCCCTCTACCTGTGCCCCCTCACACGGCAGAGGGATTCCCGGAGCTCCAACAGAAGCTGCTCACTCTTTCCCATAATTTCCCATACTTCCAGCCAGCCTGTTGCCACCTCAGCTCCTAGCAGCCCGAGTGTGGCACCAATGGCTGGATGGTTTGTGCAGGTCTGATGAGGCACGAGGTAAATGGAAATACAACACAGAGAGGAGGTCAGCAAAGTCCCTTGCTCAATTCAATACTGCAGTAACTTTGACTTTGCTGAGGGCACCACGTTATCCTCTGGAAATGCAGCTCAGTGCCAGTGTAAGGCAGCAGTGACAGGGGGCTGCGTGCAGGTGCTTCCTCAGAAGGAGGAAAGTTCTCTCTTGCACATGACAGGACATTTCAGCTCGGTGAGAGCCAAGCTCCCTGAGCCTCGCTGACACCTCGATGGAATCACAGGCCAAGTCAGCCTGTTTGTGAGGGAGAGCTGCAGCCTTTCATGTCTGAATGGCACAGAAAGTAGCACTGGAGCATTGAGAATAATTCATGCTGGTAGTTCCCTGAAAGACCTTTAATCTCTTTGCCACTAAATATGCTACAAACGGGGAGCTGGAGCTGGAGCTGTTTTTTCTCTTTGAAAAGAGCTGTCTCCTCCCAGCTCTGACCCAATATCCCCTGGAGCTCCCTCGGTCCAGCTGGGTCACTCTGTCCACCTCATCCTCATGAAAGCGCCCAGCTCTGCTTTGCTCTGCTGCTTCTCTCACTGTGGCCATCCCAGCCCTCCCTCCCCTCTGCTGTCCCCAAACAGCACAGACCTGGCTGAGCAAAGCCCCAGCCCACCCTCCCTGTGCCTTCAGCTGCTCTGCTGAAGGGGTTAATTTGTTGAAACCACGGCTGTTCTCATGAGTTATGGGCTGGCTCCTGGCAGCAGAGTGGAAAAGTGATTTAATTTTCCAGTTTCAGCGTGGCAGATGTGTGTGTGGGAGGGCTGTGAGGGAAAGGGGGGGCTGTTGTTGTTTGTAAGGTGACCAAAATCTGCTCCACCAGATTGAATCTAACCCAGTTCGAGCAGCTGAGGTGGAGCTGCTGACATGGTGCCAGCTGCAGGGGGTGCATGGCAAGGGGGGACACGGGACATGGAGGGGACAGGAGCAGGGATGGTGTGGAGCAGGGATGGGATGAAGATGCTCCCAGGAGTAGGGATGGGGTGAAGAT
>VZRM01007743.1:211613-245320 GCA_013397955.1 Grantiella picta | reverse complement strand
TCCCCTCCCCTCCCCTCCCCTCGGCTCCGAGGCTCCTCCAAAGGCTCTCCCAACGGAGAAAGGATCCTGTGTATTTTAGGAAAAGGACCATTGGGCAAAGATGGACCATTCTGGAGCTTTAACGCCCCGTGAAAAGGCCCCGTTTATCCCTGGCAGCAGCCTGAGCTCAGCCTGGCTCTGTTAAACAGTTCAGCTCCCATGCTCTGCATCTCCACAGTGATAACCCAGCAGAGGATCTGCCCAGGGGTTTTCCTGCGCTGTTCTCTCTCTCTCACACCTCCTGCCCATCTCTCCATCCTGTCCCGCAGGGCTGACAGTGCTGTTTGTAGGGCAGGCAGGACAGCAACGTCTCTAAGTTGCTAAGTACTGCACTGAGAGCAGGATATGCAAATGATCCAATTAATCATCTGCCGTTAGATCACAGTGTTCATGCAAAGAAGATGCTTTTCAAGGCTGTGCTTAATTTTGTCGAGTAGTCTCAGCGCTGTCACATGCTGACCCTCCCGTACCTGGTGCTTCATGCTCAGGTTTCTCCTGTTTCCAGTCCTGTCCCTCAGTTAATCCTTCTTCCCTACATCAACCCTCAAATGTCATTTCCTGAGCTGGCTCAACGTGTCTGGTTTGTGATTAATCTGCCTCACGCCTGAGCTCTGAACCCATTTAAACAGCCTCAGCAGCCTGGGACTTCCTACAAGGTTTTCCATTTTCCTTTCTTATTTACTCTAGAAAATTGCTGATGGGAGAGAAAAAGAAGTTCCCCTTTGGCTCATTGCCCGTAGCTTGAAGGGATGCGGAGCTGAGGTCCATCTGGCTGAGACAGGAAGGCAGAAACAAAAAGGGAAAGACGAGAGTGAGAACATCTGGATGTTGGTCTCAAGGTATCTCTGCAACAGGCTGAACGCTGAAATACCAAACCCACCACGTCAAGTTGTCCTGGTGCTTGTGGCTCCTTGCTGAAAAACAGGGCTGGAGAGGGGGAGGAGGTAAGCAGGGATTCTATGGAATATTAACCCATGTCAGGCTGTCACTCTGCAAATGGGTCCAGCAAGTTCAGGTTTGCTCTGGAGTCAGGGAATGTTTCCATCCATCAGCCTGTCCTGGTGACCTTGGCAATGCTCTTCATGTGCCACTCGCACCATAAACTCATTAAGGCTGGAAAAGACCTCTGAGATCACGGAGTCCAACCATCCCACCAGAGTCCATCTGCGAGAGCCAAGACCAGCCAGCCCTGGGTGGTGCCCAGGAGGTGCAGGTGCTCCCACGGCTCCGTGGGATGATCTTAGCAAAAAGTTTTCTGCACTGAAATACTTGGAGGTGACTTAAAAAGCAAATACATAAGGTTTTTATGGCTGGATGTGTTTATCACCGTGTCTCAGCACTATCTCATGACGTGAGGAACAGTTATAAAAGCACTTTGAGCTTATTTGACAGTAAATGTTTTGTGGCCATTCTCTATTTGTTCCCCTTGTATTTTAAACTGCTGAGCTGTGTCATCAGTATTTATGAGCAGCCGAGCTCGGTGTGCAGAGCTGTGCCAGGGGAGATGGTGCCTGGCCTGGGCTCCAGAGGGGGAGTCTGGAGGGCACAGGGCAGGGGCTGCTTGGGCCATGCCAGCTGACTGCTCATTGCACGCCAGGAAGGCTGCAGGACCAGGGGCAACAGAGCAGCTCGCTCTCAGCACTGTGGGTTTTGGGTGGGCAGGACTGAGAGCATTGCCTGGGAATCCAGAGGAACCCAAACTGGAACTCCTCTGCTGCAGAGAGCAGCGTTTGGGAAGAGCTTTGAGCCAGGTCAAAGCTTGGGAAGAGCTTTGAGCCATCCGTGTGCTCTGACCACACCTGAGCAGTGGTCGGGAGCAGTAAACTCTGTATTGATGTGAGGAAATTCAGTATCTGCTGCATTTCCCTCTGCACAGGAGTGTCCTCACTGCTGGTAATGCCAGGTGTGCACAATTCAGGTAGCCAAAGGCAGCTCCAGATGCAGCAGCGTCTGCACCCCTGGCTGGCATCTCCCTGCTCAGCCCTGCAATGCCAGAGCTCTTCTCCCCTCCAGGAGAGGAGGATGTGCTGCACACCTCAGCCTGGGATTAATTAGCTGTGCTTTTACCCCAGAGAGCCAATTAAAGGAGAAGCCTGTGCAGTCCTGCAGAAGAGCAGGAAGGTAAACATTGGACACTTGTCACAAGCTGCTCCTGCTCTGTCACCAGCACCAGGCTCAGCTGCTCTGCTGCTCCAGAGGAACTGAACCAGGTGCTCCATTCAGATTTATAACTCCTCCCCAGCCCACGGTGGGGTCTGCTGGAAATGCTGATGTGGAGCGCTTCCTGGGGCTGCCCTGTGCCCTGCCCTGCTCCTGGCCCACAGCATGCACAGCACCAGTGGGATTTCATGGGATTCAAACTTGCTTTTTGTGTCTCCAAATGTCTGAAGAGAGACATCAGTGGCCCTCTCCTTCCCAGGTTTGGCCAGGAAGTGCTGCTCTCTGGAAAGGAAACTCTGCTCAAACAAGCATAATAATAATAATAAATAATGTTATAATTATATTATATTATATTATGTTATATATATGTGGCACTGAGGCAGAGCCGTGTGTCACACACAGGACGCTGCCTCCTGTCCTTGCCCTCCCTGGGACCCCCTGCNGAGATCACGGAGTCCAACCATCCCACCAGAGTCCATCTGCGAGAGCCAAGACCAGCCAGCCCTGGGTGGTGCCCAGGAGGTGCAGGTGCTCCCACGGCTCCGTGGGATGATCTTAGCAAAAAGTTTTCTGCACTGAAATACTTGGAGGTGACTTAAAAAGCAAATACATAAGGTTTTTATGGCTGGATGTGTTTATCACCGTGTCTCAGCACTATCTCATGACGTGAGGAACAGTTATAAAAGCACTTTGAGCTTATTTGACAGTAAATGTTTTGTGGCCATTCTCTATTTGTTCCCCTTGTATTTTAAACTGCTGAGCTGTGTCATCAGTATTTATGAGCAGCCGAGCTCGGTGTGCAGAGCTGTGCCAGGGGAGATGGTGCCTGGCCTGGGCTCCAGAGGGGGAGTCTGGAGGGCACAGGGCAGGGGCTGCTTGGGCCATGCCAGCTGACTGCTCATTGCACGCCAGGAAGGCTGCAGGACCAGGGGCAACAGAGCAGCTCGCTCTCAGCACTGTGGGTTTTGGGTGGGCAGGACTGAGAGCATTGCCTGGGAATCCAGAGGAACCCAAACTGGAACTCCTCTGCTGCAGAGAGCAGCGTTTGGGAAGAGCTTTGAGCCAGGTCAAAGCTTGGGAAGAGCTTTGAGCCATCCGTGTGCTCTGACCACACCTGAGCAGTGCTCGGGAGCAGTAAACTCTGTATTGATGTGAGGAAATTCAGTATCTGCTGCATTTCCCTCTGCACAGGAGTGTCCTCACTGCTGGTAATGCCAGGTGTGCACAATTCAGGTAGCCAAAGGCAGCTCCAGATGCAGCAGCGTCTGCACCCCTGGCTGGCATCTCCCTGCTCAGCCCTGCAATGCCAGAGCTCTTCTCCCCTCCAGGAGAGGAGGATGTGCTGCACACCTCAGCCTGGGATTAATTAGCTGTGCTTTTACCCCAGAGAGCCAATTAAAGGAGAAGCCTGTGCAGTCCTGCAGAAGAGCAGGAAGGTAAACATTGGACACTTGTCACAAGCTGCTCCTGCTCTGTCACCAGCACCAGGCTCAGCTGCTCTGCTGCTCCAGAGGAACTGAACCAGGTGCTCCATTCAGATTTATAACTCCTCCCCAGCCCACGGTGGGGTCTGCTGGAAATGCTGATGTGGAGCGCTTCCTGGGGCTGCCCTGTGCCCTGCCCTGCTCCTGGCCCACAGCATGCACAGCACCAGTGGGATTTCATGGGATTCAAACTTGCTTTTTGTGTCTCCAAATGTCTGAAGAGAGACATCAGTGGCCCTCTCCTTCCCAGGTTTGGCCAGGAAGTGCTGCTCTCTGGAAAGGAAACTCTGCTCAAACAAGCATAATAATAATAATAAATAATGTTATAATTATATTATATTATATTATGTTATATATATGTGGCACTGAGGCAGAGCCGTGTGTCACACACAGGACGCTGCCTCCTGTCCTTGCCCTCCCTGGGACCCCCTGCCACCTGTCCCCTGTGTCCCCAGGTGGGCTGGACAGGCACAAGGGAAGCAGGACAATGAAACGTGGGCATTGCAATGGCTTTGCACATCAATTCTCACCAAGTTCCGTGAGGAGTGAGGGATGACTGCAGCAATGGCTGCAATAACCCAGAGGTTCATTTGGTAGGAAACAGTAAAGCCAGGTGAGTCTGAACTCCATGGCCATTTTCCACTGAAATGTCAATGATCCAAGTATTTTTATTGTTTTTTTCCTGTTAGCAGGCTGGGCAGCCACAGGAACTGCAGTGAAATCTCACCTGACCTCTGGAGAGCACAGGGACAAAACCCTCCCCACCAAAGCTGCAGTGACCAAGGATGTGCAGCAGGACAGGAGGTCTGACTGGAGCTGCTCTGCCCTCCTGGAGCACCAGGGGACACCAGGAACGGCAGCGTGGATTGGTTTGTTCCTGAGAATTTCAGTGAAAGAGCAGGTAAGAATGTGACATCTGGGACAGATGGACAGGAATGTGGAGAAGCATCCCCTGAGAGGCTCAAGGAGTGGCACAGCTGTGTTACATTGCCTTACCTGGCTCATTTTGGGACCTTTCCCGATGTGTGACTTCGGGGCAGTAGGATCTGAGTGTCACACAGCTGTGGCTGCAGTTGCTGAACTGCATGAACTCCATGCCGAGCTGCCTTCTGCTCAGCCAGGTGCCACCAAAGGGACAAGGGCAGAGCTTGGAAAACAGTGGTTTGCGAGGGATTGCTCAGGCACAGAAATGATGGGGTGTAGGAATCACAGCAGGAAATGATGCTGGGAAGAGCTGGGCAAAACATTCCGCATGAAAACAGGAAAAATGTGTTGACCTTGAAGAGTGAGGCTTCCCACAGCAGCCTCATGCCTAAAGGCTTCACTCAATGCAGCAGACAGGAGAAACTGCTGCTGCTGGGCAAATCTCCTGAGCTGCACCTCCTAGGAAAGACACCCTTTGGGCAAAGGGAGAATTCCTCATGGAAAGTCAAGAGAAGTGAGTGCAAGTGAATAAAAGCAGGAATTGAGCTAAACTGGCACTAAACCCTATTTTGACTCTCCTACATTGGACCAAGGTCCCTTTGGTTCTGGAATAATTTCAGATTTAATGATTCAATCAATTGTTTGGCCTGATTCATAATGAACAGTTCATTGGGAATTTAGACTCCATGGAGCTCAGGTATTTTTCCATGTGACTTTTTTTTAAAGTTCTTTGTATGTCAGGAATCATCCCATGGATGCAGGGATATTGAGAGCCAGGGGGAAATCATCCTGCTGGAGATTACTGGACTAAAAAAAATTCAAATCTGTCTTGATTCAATATTCTTTATTGCTCTGAGCTACGGGAATTCCGAGGGGATGGGCAGCTGGGGGATCCCACAGCCTCTGTTGGGGTGTCTGCTGTCAGTGTGGGGTCAGGGCAGTTCTGGCTTTTTTAGTCTTGGACAGGCATTGCTTGTCCTCAGGGAGGATTGTGCTGAAGGGAACAGAGACTTTGTCTGTTTGGTTTGCTCTCCCAGGCTTTTGCCCCATCCTTGCTGTCCTGGAGCTGCACCAGCTGAGATCAGAGATTCCAGAATGTTCTTTGGGGTGCAAGCGCACTTCTCTTTCCTCCCCAGATGCCCACTGGCAGCAGTCAGGAGATTTCTCCCCACAAGAACCCCCAGGGCAGGTGAGGGGATTCGCAGTGTGGGATCACCCAGGATAGCCTGAGCTCCATCCATGCCGGGCTGTGTGAGCACAGAGAGCCAGGCAGGCTTTTCCCAGCATGGAGAGAGCAGCTGTGCTCCTTTTCCAGGCAGATCTGTGTTAGCAACCATGGAAACTGCGAGTGCTGCAGCCTGCGCTGCCTCCAGCCTGACACCATTCTGCTCCTGGGGAAAACAAACACAGCCTGAGCCACAGCCTGGGCACCTGGGGCTGCTGGGGCTGCTTGGGGTGCTCGGGGGTGCTCTGGGGGCTCAGGCCATGGGCTGCTGCTGATGGCACATCTGGAATTGAGGTGGCACAGGGGTTGCCGTGCTGGAACATCTGGAATAATGTTTGCTCTCAGAACTGCTGGCCCAGGGCAGCAATAATAATGAGTTGAGTGCTGAGAGAGCATCAGTCCCCAGCCCTGGAGGTGTCCAAGGAGGGCCTGCAGGCGACACTCAGTGCTCTGGGCTGGGGACAAGGTGGGGATGTGGCACAGCTTGGACTCTATGGTGTTGGGGTCTTTTCCAGCCTCAGCAATTCTGGGGGAGTCCCCCATGCACCACACTGCTCCTTATCAGAGAAGCAATTAAACCATGGAGTAATTCAATCATCAAGGAAAAGCATGTGGAAAAAGGGAAGAAAGTCTGAGTACAGGGAGTATAATTTTTTTTCCCTTGTCTTTTTGAGTAAACGTTGTGGAAATCAAGGGAAGGCTTAGATGGCAGGCACTTAACCACTAAAGATTTTTGCAAGAGTCATTTCCACAAACGTCTTACAGCCCATCTATAGATCTGGAGCCTGTGCTTTTAATGGACTGACAAATGTACACTAACCCCAGCTGACTGTTGCTCCATTGCTTGGCTATCCAGATAAGAGGAATGCTTTCCTTTGATTGAGATCTTAAATCAATTGTTCCTTTACCCAGTGGCTGGTGGTTATTATCCAAGGAGAAGATAAAGTTCAGATGGTAAATTGTTAATATTGTAAGAAAAATGTCTGTTGTGTCCTGCTTAAAGTTTCCTGTCTAGATGAAATACATTCCCCTATAATATTTGGGATGGTGTGTGATCCATCAGATCCATCAGTGCTGCCTCTGGCCCTGCACTGCCAGCTCTGCTGTGCTCTGCCTGACGAGGCCTCCAGCAGCCCTGGGAGCAGAGCTGAGCTGCCCAGAGCTCCTTCTGGCCTCCTCCTGGGCGAGGGCTGAGCTGCAGGGAGCTGGGCAGGATGGGAAAGAGAGAGAGAGATATTTGTTGTGCCACAGCAAACCCCCTGTTCTGCCCCAAAGTGCCAGCAAACACAGGGAGAAGGACAAAACCCCAAAGGGGTCACTTGCCCCACTCCTGCCTGTCCTGTCCCTGCCCTGGAGCAGGGCTGAGGTCACAGCTCTGTCCTGAACTGCAGTGGGAGCACAGCCCTGCAATCCCCGACACTCCAGTTCCTGCAGCTCTCCCCATGTCCTGCTGGCCCAACGCTGCCCCTGGAGCCACCAGCACGGGGAAAGTGGAGTCCTTAAATGCTTCCTGGGATTACTCATTCATTATTCACTGCCTTTTTGAGTTCCATGACTACAGTAAGAAATGAAAACTATTTGGAGGTTCTTCCTTTATAACTGTTACCAAAGATACCAAATTTTCTCTCAAGCACTCAAAACACATCGTCTCACATTTGCTTCCCAAATGAGCACCAACTGTAATTCCTCATCTACTCATCCCTGATTTAGTTGGGGTCCTAATATTTCACACCCGTTTGCTATTGAATTTTCACCTCTTGTCATTGAGAGAAATAGTTCTGTTATTTGCTAATGGTGACTCATGTTGTACCTTACGAACTTTAACTACTCTCAGGGTCATTCTGCTGACAAATTGCTCTAGGCTGTTCCAGTAATTATTTGTCCTTGGGAAGATGCATATCCTTTATTGAAGGAACCCTAAGAATAAAACAATGTCAGCATTAAAATGTCTGGTCTACCACTGGAAGATTAAATATTCATCCTTTGACCAGTTCATGCCAGTCCTTGAGAAGCAGAGATCCAGCAGAAAGTACTAAAATTGACTCCATGAAGGGCTGTAAGAGAAGGTGTATAATTAACATGAATGTATATAATTAATTCTGATGTGTTCCTATTTTCATTTCATTTTTGTGTTTCAGATCTGACAGTGATCACCAAGGAAACCAAAATACGCTGCTGACTCTTCACATCCCCAGCCAAGCGGAGCGAGAGGCTCCTGCCTGGGGACAGCTCTGCTCTTCTCCTGGGGCAAACAGGCAGCTCAGGTGTTGCAGCTTTGGGGTTTGGTTTCTCTCGTGGCTCTGGAGCCCCTCGAGCCTCCTCTGTGATCTCTGTTGTCCAAAGGTGACTTCCAGCCCCTCCAGCTGGGACTGAAGGAGGCAGGACAGGAATCCCAACATCATTTCCTGGCCAAGAGAGCTGCACAGGTCCTGAGAGTGTCCAGCAAGCAGGAGCTGCACTGACTGCTGCCTTTGGGGGCTCAGGGAGGGAAAGCAAACCCTACTGCCATCAAAAGCAATGGGAAAACTGAGGGAAAACCACAAACTGGGCTTTGGCCACAAATTGGGTAAGAGAGAAACAAAGAGTGAAAGAGCTCTGCCCTGGCAGATCCTGCAGCACAGAGCCAAACCCCGCAGGGAAGGAAGGGGCAGAATGCTCCCCTCCTGTGCCTCTGCTCAGCCAAGGACCCCAAACAATCCCAGTTCCCACATTGGCCCCTCAACCCTCTTTCATTTCCCATCTCTTTAACCCAGATTTGTGGTGGTGCTGCTGCTGTGACAGATGCTGAGGGAGGCTGACAATATTTCTGGTGAGAAAAGTGCGACTTCTCTGCTGACAAGCTGTTAAAGGAAAGATTTACTGTTATGAGGCTGTTTCCCCTCTGGGTCATTTTCGAGAGGGAATAACTTTGGCTCTGTCAGTTGGGGATGATCAGGGACACCAGGGGACACACAGACAAGGAAAATCCATTCTCTCTGAGTTCCCCTCTGGTTTTCCTGCACTGAGGAGGTTCTGCTCCAGGCCTGGCTCTGGCTGAGAGGTGAAGTGGTGGCCATGAGAGGTCCCAGGGAGGCAGAGCAGGAGTGAGAACCAGCCAGCCCAGGTGGGGCAGAGCTGGCTTCTCCTCATCCTCATCCCCATCCTCATCCTCATCCTCATCCTCATCCTCATCCTCATCCTCATCCTCATCCTCATCCTCATCCTCATCCTCATCCTCATCCTCATCCTCCTCCTCCCACCCTGCAGAGTGAGGCAACTGGAAATGCTTCCTCTGCAGCCTCAGGGGTTTCAGCACTGAGACAAGTGAGCAGAGGGCTCTGGGCTGGCTCAGGGGTGGCACCAGGGTTGGTCTGACACCCCAGGGCTCTGGGCTGGCTCAGGGGTGGCACCCAGCCGGGGGATGGAGCATGGGGGATGTGGGGATGTCCCCCTGCTCTGGCCACAGAGGGGACAGTTTGGCAGTCAGCAATCAGGGTGATTCCTATTCCATGCCTCCTCCGCCAAGCAGGTTTTGTTTTTTTTGGAGAGTTTATACTGCAGAGTTTGTCCTGCTTTGGGAATAACTGGATGACAGCTGTCAATCCAGGCCATCTCCCTGACGTTGAATAAATGGCTTTTTGTTCTTCAAAGGCACGTTGGGGATTTTGAATGATCTTTTTGACTGTTAACAGAATTTACAGAGTTGTGCAGCTCCAATAACAGCTTTGCAAATATTCACTTCCCACGTGTGTCCCTCCTGTAGCACATTGCTGATGTTTTTCTGTTGACAAGAATCAGTATGAGGACACAGATAAATGTATATCTGGCTAACGAGGGGTAAATGGCTCTTCAGAGCAAGTTGGCCTCACAAATTTCCATTTGTCTCTGCATTTTTTCATGTTTTGGCTAACTATTCAGCTCTGCATGTTCTCCCCCTCACCTTGGCTATATCTGGACTCTCCAAACTCCCTTCCACGTGCTTTCAGCATTTTGCAATGTCAGATGTTGCTTACAGCTGTAAGAGCAATTATCTTTTATACTTCTTTAAAGGCAAAGCAATTTAGAGCATTTCCATTTGCAGCAAGAGGAGCTCCTCGAGGGGCTCAGCACCCAAGGGGAGTTTGGTTTTGTGCACCACTGGGCTCCATCAAAGCAGTGCTGGGGACTTAATGAGCCTCTCTCCACCCAGCCTTCACATCTCGTGTAGTGCCGTTATTATTCACACCAATCTGTCTTTCAGATCATCTTCCATAGACACTCCAGATTAAATTTTCGTCATTATCATGATAGAACTGGATGAATAAGTGGCACATCTGTTCATGAAGTGCTTTATTATCTGCTCTGATGAGGTTTCGGATGAATAGTGGGATGACTTAAATATGGAGCAGAGAAATGCACACAGGTTTATGCACAATCTTAAATTCATGACCAGTAGTGCCAACTCGAGGCATCTGACTTTACACAGAAGAGGTAATTATTAATTAGTGATTTGGGCCAATCTATCACGAGGGCCAACTTAATGAAGTGACAAGAGGAGACAGAGCAAACCTGACTGTGTGACAGCACTGATGAAGCCCCACACATTGTTAAACCAGTTCTTGTTCCATCACTGCGAAGGAAAACTCCATAAATATTTTATAAACACTCCATTCTGGCCATGTAAAACCAAATTGCACCAATAAATCTATTTATCCAGAAGTTATTTCCTGATCTCTTCCAGATGCATCACTTACAATGGAGGACATCGATCATTTGTCAGTCAGAGAGACAAAAGGGATGAATTTTCCCCACCTGATGGTTCAGAGGAGCTCCATGGACACTCCTGGGCTGCCAAGCTTCACCCAGGATGCTGCTGAGCCCCAGGGCTGCTCTCACACACACAGAGCCCTCGGCAGCCCAGGTTGTCCAGCTGCAGCTCAGACTCCCTTTGGAAGTGAGAATTTTTCTCTTCCATACAACAAACATGGCTTGAAGTCTTGAGGAAAATCCCCAATCCCAGTAAAGGAATCCTGCTGCACTGGGGTGCACTGAGCACTGTGTGATGCCAAAATCACAGATTCCCAGGACTGTTTGGGTTGGAACGGACCTTAAACCCATCCAGTGTCACCCCTGCCATGACAGGGACACCTTCCACTGTCCCAGGCTGCTCCAAGCCCCAATGTCCAACCTGGCCTTGGACACTGCCAGGGATCCAGGGGCAGCCACAGCTTCTCTGGGAATTCCATCCCAGCTCCTCCATACCCTTCCAGGGAACAATTCCTTCCCAACATTCCATCTCTCCCTGCCCTCTGCCAGTTTGAAGCCATTCCCTTGTCCTGTCCCTCCATCCCTTGTCCAAAGTCCCTCTCCAACTCTCCTATATGTTCCTCAAAGTTATTTTTATGAGACACTTTATTGGCTCCTGCAGATCAGGCAAAACAAGACCTGAGATTCCTGCATGATTTTTAATCTTCATTTTGGAGGTGTAAAACACAAGCCTGTGTCAGAGGGAGGAGTCCATGTCTGCTCCAAGTGACAAATCCCTGGAGCACAGGGACTGTCAGGGGGTTCAAGGAGGAACAATCAGTGAAATTGCTGCCTTGTGCCCCAGGGTTGTTCAGCCACAGTTATGGAAATAAAGTTCCATCAAAACTGCTGCAAAGGCTGGAGGGTTACAGGATGCCCAATTTGGGGACATGACAGCAACACTCAGTCACAGTACTCTGACAGGATCTGTTTACAGAAAATAAAAATCCTCAAGCTTCTCCTGTTGTTGCCTGGATAACAGGAGAACAATTAATGCTTTTGTCAGCTTTTATGGAGAAACAAATTTGGGCCTCAGAAAGCTGAAATCCCTGGGGCAGCACAAGGGATGGGGCTTCCTGTAGCTTCTGCCAAGCCAAGTGCCCAGCAGGGAAGGAATTCAGATGGATTTCAGTGGGAATTTCACAGGAGAGAAGAGGACAGCAGGGCAGTGAGAGGTGCAGGGTGGGCTCTGGATTTCTCATTTAATAGAGAAAAAAATCTCATCTAATCCCTTTTGATGGTCTTTTGCTGTCTAGAACGATGTGAAAATATTTAACTTCCATCTGAAAATACGTAAGGAAAGTTAATTTAATATATCATTTAAAGAACAGGTCGTTGTACATTAAACTCTTTGCCTTATTAAGGCATTAAGAGCTTAATTTTGGCTTGAGCTGGGATCTGGGAGAGCAGAGCTATTCCCAGCCTCCAGGCTCAGGCCTGCAGAATCTCTCCATTAAAACAGGTTAATATTTTATTAAATAATATTAGTTGAATATTGGCATTTTCAAAAACAATGCAGAAAGCACAGATTTGCACTAAATGGTAGTCAGGCTACCCTGTTGCCTACAGATTTTGAGATGCTTTTTTTTTCTTATTATTTTCCAAGATTTAGAAAAGCTCTTTACTATGGCTTTCCTAAGGAGGTAGGATTCAAAACCAAATTGCTGTTGTAGGAATTTTAAATATTTTAAAAATTGTTCTGTACCACTCAGTTCAGACCATTGTTTTTGAGATCTGCCACAGTGGCAGATCCTGCACAGAACATTTTTGTCTCCTTCTGAAGATAGTATCAATCACGTCTGCTCCTGACAAGCCCTGAGGAGAAGAACATTCATCAGTATCTATTAGAACAGTCTAAAAAAATTCTAGAAATGACATTTCATAGCGAGGGTATGATCTGGTTGGAAAACAGCAGAAGTTTGATGCTTTCCCTCAAGAATTCTGTGCTGCCTCCTTATATAGCTGCTGTCATCACAGCCTCCCCACACCTCACTCTGATTGCAAGAGATCCTTTTTATACATTTCCACGTCAATCCCACGGGGAAAGTTTCCAAATTGGGACTGAGCAGGAGGGCAGAGCTGCTCAGAGCCCCAAGCCCAAAGTGCTGAGCCCACAGCTCTGCTGGCTCCCCCTCAGCTCCCTGGCCAAGCTCTGAGTGTGGAGCAGGGATTTCAGGGGGTGTGTGAGGGTGAGGATGGTAAAACACTGGCACAGGGTGCCCAGAGAAGCTGTGCTGCCCCTGGACCCCTGGCAGTGTCCAAGGCCAGGCTGGACAGGGCTTGGAGCAGCCTGGGACAGTGGGAGGTGTCCCTGCCATGGGACAGTTGAGCTTTAAGGTCTTTCCCCCCAGGCAGGCTGGGTTTGGTGGCTCTGTGGCACAGGCAGGGACAGCAGCAGTCGATGTTTCCCTTTTGCTGCCCCAGGGTCATCCCTGCCCTGAGCCCCAGCTGAGCCAGCCTGGTGTCACCGAGCCAGGGGACACTGACACAGCATGGGCACTCCTCTCCAGCACACACAGCATCTCCCCAGGCTGCCCAGACCTTTATGTGCTTAAATTTGACACCACATGCATTTATCTGTAACAGTAAAATCAGTGGGCCCATTAAGGCAGATTATGCCCTAATAATTATGCAAATATTCCTTCAGTGAAACTATAAAAAATCTCATGAAGATTTAGCACATGGCTATTATGGGGAGAGGAATGTGTGGCAAATGAAAATGAAGATTGTCATTAACTTTAAGGAGTTCGGGGAATTTTTTTGCTATCATTTAAATCCATGATTTGGGACGTCGTGGCAGGTTTAACCTGGAGGAGATGATCACTCATAACAGTGCTAAAATACAGCTGCAGGATGGAAATCTGGTCTGCCTGGAAAAGAGAGCTCACCTGCTTTGTCCTTTTAGAAAGAACTTAAATACCGAGTTAGGGCATTTATGAAAAGCAGAATAACATTTGTATTCCTATCAGGCAGATCTAAAGGGAATATCCATGCTCCTGTTCCAGGGCACAGAGCAGTGCTGGGGAGGAACTGCAGGGCTTTGGCCTCTCCAGTGCCCTTGGACAGAGCTGGGGCTGCAGCAGCAGCCTCTCCATGGCTCTGGGGCAGGGTGGAGCAAGGAGCTTCCTCCCCACAGCCCAGAGCAGCTGGGAATGTCACTGTGGAAGAAGGGATAAAGTACTGGATGGAGAGACCACCCAAAGGAGAAAATTCCGTTTAATTTATTGAACTTGGGTTCAGCATTCTGATATAAAGCTTTGTCCTTTATTAACTTTAAACCTGCAGTGACTCTGGAGGTGCCAAGAGTGATACCACAGTGTCAAGAGGGAATTCAGAGCTGATGGATCAATCCCAACAGAAATATAAAAAAGCCAATTCTTTCATTATGCTTGGGCACAGTGCAGTCAGCAAGCTAAAGTGCATTTTCCTGGCTCTGGTGTGGTGCCCAGCTGTGCTGCAGCTTCTGCCTGCTCAGAGCAGAGCCTGAGGGACTGAGGAGCCTGCAGCACCTCCTGAAAGGGGCCTGGGGTGGGATAAGGGATGTGCTGCTCCAGGATAATCCCAGGGCACATCCAGGATGCTCTGGCTGCCCACCCAGGGTGTTCCTGCTGGTTTTCCAGAGTGTTGCAGCCATCCAGGGAGAGCAGCAGAGCTGAGGATGCAGCAGAGCTGAGGATGCAGCAGATGCAGATCCATCCCTGGCAGCTGGGCAGAGCAGGAGCTGTCCCTGCTGTCCCAGCAGCTCCTGTGGCACAGGACACACAGCCACCCTGCAGCTCCTGGACAGGGATCTGCTCTCCTCTCCTGGGTTTGCTTTGCTGGGAGCCACACGGAGCTGCCAGGCTGGAGTTCTGCATGGCTGGCTGGATTGATTCCCATGCACAGAGCTGGAAGAGCAAACATGTGGTGGGGCAGAGATAAGTGCTATCAGTGCTCTGTGACAGGGCAGCACCAGCACTGGAAGCTTTTCTGTTCGGAGGAGCTCACAAAGGGAGCTTTGGCCATGACACAGCGATGGCACTGATTAAGATATATGAAATTATGAAGGGAAATCTTCAGGCTTTTGTGTTGACTAAAGGCTGCAAAAGGCCTGAAGAGGCTGGCGAGGAGTGGAATGATTTCTGGAGATAATTAAATCAATATATGAGGTTTGTGGACAGCTGAAAAAGCTGCCTGGAAATGTAGTGACAGATGTGGTGGTAGCTTTTGGGGGATAATTCAGGTGAGAATAACACAGGGTGCAAAGCTGGAGGGAAAGCTGAGGCTCTGGGCAGACACAGCTGAAGGTATCCAGACTCCTGCACTTCAGGGGGCTCAGTCCTGGGGCTGCTGCAGGCAGGGACAGCTTTTCCCTTGAATATCAGTTTTACCAAGGAGGAAGAGAGCAGCAGCAGAGGTGTGAGCAGGGCAGCAGCACCGGCCTCCCCCCTGGCCTCCCGCAGGGCTGAGCAGCACTGAGAGCATGGGCAGAACACCCAGACCAGCACTGCTGCTGGCTGAGGGGTTAGCAGGGTGGAGATGTTTGCAATCCCATCGCTGCCTGTGTGGCTCAGCCCTGCCTGCATCCCCTCAGCACAGAGCTGTGACCCCAGCGCTGTGACCTCCCGGGTTTCAGGGCAGCCAAGCTCTGGGATGTTGGAATGAAGGCAACAGCCCCGTGACGTTCTGCTCCACAGCTCAGCAAACCCAGCTGCTCAAATCCATTTCCATCGCACAGCGCTCAGGACCTCTGACAGCCCAGCACTGCCTGGGGCTGGAAAGCTCCTGCAAACCCTTCCTGGGCACTTCAGGGGGTTAAATCCCAAGCACAGGCTGCCCAAACTCTTCCTGCTCTCACAGCTCTGTTTCATGGCCAGGTGGTCACTTACAGCATCACAGATATCACTTCCCCCTTCAGCCAGGACTGAGTCCCAAAATCAGGAATGCTTTGCTCTGGTAAAGAACAAATAAAATTTGCTAAAGGGTTTAGATGTGGCAGCCTGGTGTGGCACAGGCACACCTGCCCAGGACTGTGGTGAGTGGAGGTGGTTTTAGTACCTCCTGGCTGCTGCTTGCTTGGATCCCTGGGACCAAATAACCCAAAGAGCTGTGCCTCATTTTCTCCTCCCATAAAATGGGCATAATAATAAAAATACATCTGGAAAGATGCAAAATTTATGCCACTGAGAGGATGTTTATAGTATTAATGGTTTTACTGATTTTTTTAACGAGTCTCTGATGAACCCATTTTTCTCCAACTTTTCTTTGGGAGGCAGCTCATTAAGACGCAGTTTAATTGCTGCAAGTTTTGCTTTTCTTGCTCTGCTTTAAAAGTCCAGAGCGTTTGGGGATCATTTTGGAGCCATTAGTGATATTTGTCATCACAGCCCTGTTGGGTGACTCCCCTCCTGTGCCAGGGACATTCCATAAATGAGTGCCCACAGTTGCTCTGTCCAGCTCACACAGACCATGCCAAATGCCTTTTTTGTCTTTGGTTGATTTTTATTTATCAATAAAACAATACTACAAAACATGGGAAACATCTGCATTAAATACAGACCTGCTGATACTGTGCCAGTTTTTAACCTGCTGTATTTACAGAGTTCTCCCTGCACAGCAGCTCAGGGCCAGGGCAGCTCCAGCAGCCTCGGGACAGAAGGAGCAGTGTCCCCTGCCCTGCCCCGCCCCAGCCCATCCCCTTGTCCCCACTCCCTGCAGCAGGTGTCCTCTTGCCCTGCCTGGGGACACAGGGAGAGGCTGGAGATGCCAAGCTCTGCAGCCCAGCCTTGCCCACACCCCTCCTGCCCTGGGCAGCCCGGGGGGAGCAGCTGAGCTCCTCCTGCGCTCAGCTTTGGGCCACGGGAAGGACTCGGTGGCACCCTGGCCAGCCCACGATGAGCTGCAGGGTCACCCTCAGCCTGCCTGCTCAGGATCCGAAGGGTGACACAGCCTGACTGCAGCCTTGCCAGCTCATCCCAGGTGTCAGTGCTGGGACAGCTGGTCATTTTGGGGGCAGGGGTCACCCCTGGGGAGGGACAGCCTCTCCTCTGGAAAGGCTTGGGACAAGTTTGGGTTCGTCTGTTGTTCCCTTGTGGCAGCAGCTGGCAGAGACTGAGCTCAGCCCCACCCCGGAGCTGCTCCCAGCCAGAACTGCTGTAACTCCAGCAGGGACAACGGGAAATATACAGGTGGGAGATACAGATATAGATATAGATATTTCTATATATAAGCTCTCTTAATTATATAGTTGTAAGGCAGATTAAAATCGTTTTCTGGTATCACCTGGTATCAAAGGGAATCTCTCCTGCTTTCCACGCACATCACCCAGTGCTGCGTAGGGGAACTAATTACATCCTCAGTAATTACTGTGCAGGTGCTCTAACCCCAACACCCACCACCCTTTTGCATCTGCCCTGACGTGAAAAGCAGACAAGACAGTGCTCAGAAGTGCTCAGAACTGCTCAGAATAGTCAAATTCAGCTTCCTGCTCTGGAACGTGAGAGGGAAGCCACAGAACCCAGCCCTGCTCAGGACTGAGGGTGTCCTGGCAGGGAGAAGAGTTGTCACCACAGCAGGGTGGTCACCTCAGCAGTTCCCACCATGGGACCTGGCTGGATGCAGAGCTGGAGCCCCAGAGCCAGCCCAGTCAGAGAGACAGAGCTCCAGACCCTGGGTTTGCTCAGAGGCAGCTGACAAGAGTCTCCCCAGCTCACCCTGTGCTCTCCCCCAGCTCACCCTGTGCTCTCCCCCAGCCCCTGAGCTCCACACTAGGGGTGCTTCATGGGAGAAGATCATCCTAGGGCTGGGAGGTGGCTCAGGAACACATGGCCCTGCTGCAGGTGCTGCCCTGCTGTCCCCAAGGCTCCTGCAGAGCTGTGCCAGGATAGCAACCCTGGCATCACCTGGCATCACCTGGCTCACAGTGCTGCCAGCACCAGGCTGGAGCTGCAGGGCAGCTCAGTGATCCCCCTGAGCTCCTGAGGAGTCACAGCTCCCAAAACCTCCACTTGTGCAGGCACTGCAACACCCAAATCCCTGCTGCGGGGAAGCACCAGATGGGAGGAATGCTGCAGAGATGGATCTTCCACCTTCTCCCAGGAAGGGAGCATTGGAAAGGCCTTCCCCTCAGCCACAGCCAAATACCACAGATTAAAAATAATAATAATAATAATAATAATAATAATAATAATAAAAAACTCAGAAATAAACTGGGGAAAACCCCACCACTTTCAAGTGAGAACAACGCCCAGCCAGCAGGGAGGGAAGTGCTTACATGAGCCAATGCTGAATCCCCATGAGCAAGAATCCTGGATGGATCTACGGATGCCTTTCTGTGTGTGTGACATCTGTAGGATACCAACTCATGTGTTCTGCTCTGTGCTCCCCCAGAGTGCTGCAGGGGAAGGGCAAACACAACCTGGCTGCAGCTCTGAGCCACCCAAAGCCCCTGGAGCACTGCTGAGCTGAGCTGAGCTCCCCATGCAGGTCCCTCAGCCCCGAGAGCCTCATCCTCCCCAGCCCAGCCCCAGGCCAGCTCTGCTCCAGCAGCAGCACCTTCCTTTCCCACCTCCCAACCTCTGAAAATGGCATTTTTAGCACTAGTGCCACAGCCACCCTGCATTAGTGACCCCACTCAGGTCACAGCTGTGACTTCATTTTTTCCAAGATCTCTCTCTCTTTCCTGGTGCTCTTTGCACCAGGGAAATACAGCAGGCTAAAAGCTACAGGAATTTTTTTTTTTTACATACCACAGTAGAAACAGTTACCGAGTTATATTTGTCAGAGTCACAGTAGTTTATGCATATTTGCTATTCACAGACTGCAGAATATTGCCAATAACCTCACTGGTGGGACTGACAACACGGATACATGCATTCAGGTGAGACCATTAGCAAGGATGTCTATACTGTATTAAGCACATTCATTTTTTTTAAACACCTTCCAGTAAAATCGATTCCTTTAAATTTGCAGTTAAAACTTTTTTTCCACGATTACGCACAAAAGAACCTGTAAACAGTTTGACATTACACTTATGTACAAGTGAACCACGTTGGAAAGTCGAGAGGTAATTCAGTGGGTGCCACTTAATCTACATCAATGTGCAACAGACTGACTCAGCCTCGGCGAAGTCATTTAGTGCTGAATGAGGTCCGAAAATGTAACGTAAGCAAGGCCCCGAGAGATCCCAATCACCAACCCCTCTGCATGCCTGTGGGCTGGGAAATATTGCACTGGCAGCACCTCTGTACCCCCAGAGGCTGGGGGATCCAGCCCTGCCACCCCCGGCTGCGGACAGCCAGAGGGGACCTCAAAGGGACATCACCTCCCTCACCTCCACCCGTGGAGCCAGCTGGGCTCTGCCACCCTCCTGCTTCACCTCGGTCGTTTTCTCTGTGGAACTCGGAATTCGTGTTTGCTTGAGCATTGCTATAGTTTAAAATCTGCAATATCCTACTTATAAACGGATTTTTTAGCTAAGTGACATCAATGCCAAGAAAAATAAAGGATGTCTTTTTATAATATAAATAATTTAAAAGTGCTTTGTCTTTTTTTTTCTTTTTTTTTTTTCAGTTCTTTTACTATTAATCTACAAAACCCCGTTGGGGCATAAACTATCCATAAGACTGGACAATTATTTTGTACCATGATACACATGGGGCCTTATGCATAAAGTACTCTGAAAGTCAAGTCCACGTTGCAGTGGTGGGAGGGCTTGGGGAGGAGAAGGAGTTGGGAATTTCCTGCAGCCTTCCCAGGGCTGGAAGAGCAGAGCTGAAGGGCTCAGGTACGTGATGGATAAATAAATAAAACCAATAAAACCCATCCTTGTCTCCTCCTTCAGCCCACAATTTGCAAATGAAATTAACAAATGGACTCACCAAACTCCAACCCAAAACGTTCTCCAGAGCCATGGGAAGCCTCTGTGCTGATGTGCAGATGGTTTAGGGAGAAAATCCAACCCTTTGGTCCCCACAGCTCTGTGCAAATGACATGTTCTCCCTGCGCCCCCGAATGCTCTGTCCTGCTCAGGTGGCTCAGGCTGTCTGGGCTTGTGGCAAAGCCCCTGGAAACTGGGAATTCTGCCCTGAGAGGTGACCCTCAGTCCCACTGCACTCAAGGGGAGTTTTCAAATTAGTTTCTTGTAATTCAGTAACTTGGCCTTTGTTACTGGTGGAAAGTAGCTCAAAGTCCAGTTTTCTCCCCAAATATTTTAGGAAGAATAAAGTACTCTGTGAGCTGAGTTTAATTTTGGTTTGCTAAAAAACCTGTCCTAGGGAGACACACAGGGTCTCTCACTGAAACAAAGTCGAATTGGAGTAGAATTTGCCACCTTCCTGCCACCCTCCTGCCACCCTCCTGCCACCCTCCTGCCACCCTCCTGCCATCCTCCTACCACCCTCCTGCCACCCTCCTGCCATCCTCCTACCACCATCCTGCCACCCTCATGCCATCCTCCTGCCATCCTCCTGCCATCCTCCTGCCATCCTCCTGGCACCTGCAGAAGGTTTGGTTGCTCTTTCCTGACCCTCTGCCCCCACAGCTGAACTATGGGGCCATCACAGCAGCATTTTTATTGCCCTGGTCCTGTCTGCCTGCCCAGGGTTTCTCTGCACCCCTGCCAGGTGTCCCCAGCCCCTGTCCCAGCGCTGGCACAGCGAGGTGACCCAAAGGGGCTCTGGCAGGGGTTCTGGAGGGGGTGAGGAGGGAGAGAGGGGGAGCTCTGGGCAGCTGTGGGGATGCTGGGCAGAGCTGCTGACCCAGCAGGGCTGAGAGAGCCCCCAGCCCTCCCCCTGTGCTCCACCTGCAGCCCCCAGCCCCTCTGAGCAGCACAAAACTGCCAGCACAGCCCCAGCTCTGCACCAAGCACTCCCCAGGCAGCTGTCCATGCAGTCAGAGCAGAGCAGCTCAGAGATGCAGCAGAGCCCCACAAACACAGCAGGCACAGCCTGGCACTGCCCCATCCAGCCCAGCCCACTCTGGGCTCCCAGCAGGTCAGGCCTGCCTGTGATTACTGCAGTTGAAGACCTTTATTTCTGTAGCACTGGAGAGTAATAACCATTTCATCTCACACTGGAGACATGAAGGCCACATAAATCAAGCCCACTTGGGCGCTTTTCATTTGGTCTCATTTTTCCACAGTTATTAATCATGGAGCAATCCACCCTGGGAAAACACTCACTCACTCACGCCCTCACTCACTCACTCACTCACTCACTCACTCACTCACACTCAGTCACATTCAGTCACATCACTACTCTCACACACTCACACTCACACACACACACACACACACAAAGGGACAAAGGTGACCTGTCCTGAGCCCTATGTCCTGCTGGAAGTCCAGGAGAGCCCTATCTGTTCCCCAGTTCTCCTTGCTTGGTGCCAGAGCTGTGAGGGGCAAGATGAAGGAAATGTTGAGTAGGGAGAGAAAAATGCTATAAATTAATCATGAAATACCTAAGCAGGGCCAAATCTGGGCAGCTTGTACAACACATTGATTTCCATGGGAAAATGTGCCTTTTGAGGTGGTGAATGGAGGGTGGCACAAGAGCCAGACCTGAAGGGACAGCTCCACAAGGGACAGCTCCGAGGGGACAGCTCCTCCTCCCCCTACAGCACCCAGAGCTGATGCCAGCTGCCACATCCCATCCTGCCCTCCAGCCACCTGCAGAGGTATTGCTGGGTTTCCCCTCCCTCCAGCCAGCTCCTGCTTATGGATCCCTCTGGACAAGTATTGCTTGCTTGTTCAGCTGGTAAAAGGTGTATCCGAGCCCAACACAGCTGTGGAGACCTCACAGCTCCCTGGAACCCCCTCTGTCCCAGCCCAGCACGATGGAGCCCCAAGGCACCAAGACTCCTCCTGGCTGGAGCTGCACAAGGATCACAGCAAGCAGCTGTGCAGGCAGGACAGCATCTCCCTCAGCAGCTTCTGGGATTGAGGAGGGGAGAAGCCCTGGAACCTGCAGGACTCTAGACAGGTCAGAATCCAAGAGTTCTGTGTTACCAGCACTGTCACTGCCCACAGTTTAATATTTATATATATGTATTTAAAAAATCTTCTCCCTGTGCCTTTAGAAAATGAGTAATTTATGCCAGATCCTCCAGCTGGTTTGTTGCCAGCTGTGACCACAGCTGGAGCAATGGGGTTTTCCACCTCTCCCCATGGCTGCCCTGTCCCAGCAGCCCCAGCCCCCAGCACTGCCCTGCCCCAGCTCTGGCTGACCATGAGCCCTGGCCACTCTCTGGCCACTCTCTGGCCACTCCGTGTTCCCCCTGCCCTGACCCCGAGCCCTGCTGCCCCCACAGACCCACCTGTCCCCTCCCCTAGCTGCAGGGGCAGCCCAGCTCTTCCCTTCCCAGGGCTCGGCGGTGACAAGGGACACTGTTTGCTGCCTGTGCCACCGCGGCAGTGGCACGGAGGTGACACAGCTACCTCCTCCCTTGGCACAGCCCTGCTCCCCCTGCAGCCACGGCTCCCCCCGGCTGGGTTGGCGGTGATTTCTGTGGCACAAGGGGCAGTGGCCACTGTCCCTGCCAGCTGGGACAGCCACTCCTGGCACACAGAGCTGGCACCTGCAGGAGCCACCATCCTGCCCAGGACCCCCACACTGCCCTGAACCATCCCTGCGGCTTTCCAGCCCACCTTTGACCCCCCAGCACCGCAGAGCCTTGAGGAACACAAGAGGCAGGGAGAACACAGAGGGACAAGAGCATCCTAAACAAACAGAGTATTTTGCTGATGGCAACACAACCCACAGACTGCACCCTGATCTCCACTGAGACACATTTGCAGTGTCCCAGGGAGGGGAAAAGGACTGGCAAAGGGAGCAGGGGAGAGACAGGGAGATGAATTTCTACTGTTCAGCCCTCAAAGGCCTGCAGAGTAAAGGGGACATCCACAGACTGCTAGAAAATACTCTTTTCTGAGAAAGTGCAGTTACAAGGAGAGAGCCAGAAAATCTTTAAGCAATATATATTGATATATATATATACATATATATATACACAGCTATATATACACACATATATATATATGCACATATATAAATTCACATGCTTAAACTGCCAGGGCAGAGCTCGGGCTTTGTGCTGTGCTCTCCCTCCACACAGACGTGCTCTGAGCAGGATGCAGAGGGCACAGAGCCCTCCCCATCCTCCCTGCCTGCTCCGGGGCCACACGAGCATCCCTTGGGCTCGGTCTGCTTGTGCCCTTAAGGTTTTCAGCTTGTGTAAGACTCCAAGTTTACAAACAAAAGCGTTTGTCATTGTGCTTCCAGGACTGCAAAAATATCGTTCCCCTACGACTAGAAATGTTAAGGTGAAGTAGGCAAATTAGGCAGTACTAGAGATGGATTTTGGTTTCAGTGACCTAACAAATAGTTATTACTGGGAATTACTTTGTGTCACTCAGGGGTGGCTCTAATGAAACAAGGTGTGTGCTCTCCCACCCGAAGCCTAAAGGTGGTATTTCCGCAGCAGTTCGGATTGCCAAGGGTGCTTCCTCTCGGGAAACCTGTCTGGGATTTTGATTTTGAGGAAATCCTGGATACATTTTTCCAGCTCTTCCTCGATGGAGAGCTTCTCCTTCACCGCTTTCTTCTTGCTGGAGTTGGACTCGCGGGATCCGGAGGTCAGAGTCCGGAGCAGGTCGCTCTTCCTGCGGATCTCGGATTGCTGCAGCAGCTGCACAGGTCCCTTCTTGGCCGGCCGGTCCAGAGTCTGAATGTTGGGCTGGCGGGTGACAGGGCCGCAGATCACGGTCTCCTGGGGGGAGCTGGCCTCGGACTGGCTGTCGCAGCTCGACGTGGACAGCTCGTTGCAGGATGTTCCGCTCTCGCCCTCCTTGTCGCCCTTGCCGTTCTTGCAGCAGCAGTCGCAGTGGGACGAGGACCAGCGGGAGGGCTCACCTGCAGGGGAGCAGAGAGCTGCGGTTAGGGCAGCTCCAGAGCCCCAGGACAGCCCAGGACAGCCCAGGACAGCCCCAGACAGCCCACAACAGCCCNACCCCAGGACAGCCCCAGGACAGCCCAGGACACCCCCAGGAGAGCCCCAGGACAGCCCAGGACCGGGAGGGCAGCCAGTGCCACAGGGACTGTCACCTTCCCTGAACATCACCACAAACCGCCAGCAAAGCTCCCTCCACCCAGCCCAACAGGAATTCACTCCCACTAACCCTGGAGCTCCTCCCTCCACCCCGGCAGGTCCTGCTCAGGTCCCTGCAACACCCAACGGGGCTGAAACTCCTCCTGAGATGCTCAGCGAGAAACTCACACTTAACCCAATCCAGCGTTTAAAATGACTGAGCAACCACGGCTGGAGCTCCCCTGACCTCTCCAGACACTGTTTCTCCTCTGAGGCTCCACTGTGGGCAGCTGTGGCTGCCAGGTGGTGCAGCCAGCATTGCCAGCCTCTGCCCTGGTGGGCATCATCCCCCAAGACCCTCATTGAAAAACGAGGAGAAAAGAGGGCAAAAAGAAATGGAGGTTAGTGCCAATTCAGAGCCCCAGTCCTGGGGAGGGGGCTGTGAGCACTGACAGAGCTGCTGGCTGTCACAGCTCTGCTCTCCTGTGACTCCATCCTCACCCAGCCAGGAACACAATGCACATCATTTACAGGAACAGCCGGAAAACCAGAAGTCAGGAAGGCTCCTCATCTCCTCCTTCCTTGTCAATGATGAAGGAGTCTCTCAGTCTGGGAGCTGCAGGGCTACCTCTAATTTACAGACTCACTTCAAAGCTGTCCTGTGTCTTGTCTGAAAACAGTCAATAATGGCTAAACTGAAATTTTTATCAATTTCTAGGCTTGGACAAAGGCATTATGAACCGAGCCCCTGTAAAACACTGATCCACGTGCTCTGAGAACATTTCCAGGAGTTGTGTGGATTGCAGCTCCTTTGCCCGCTGACCCAACTCTGGGGTGGCAGCTTGGGCAGAGGAACCACCAGCTGCCATCAGGCACAACTACAGCATTGACTTCATTAGCACAAAACAAGGCTTTTATAAGTCAATTAAGACCTAATAGATGCTAATTTCACTTAATGAATATTCACCAACAATGGGCACAGCATGGGTAAGCCAGGAGACAGAAATTAATCTGTTCATGAGTCAGAGCTGTGGAAACCAGGGGGGTTCAGGGGCTGGGAACACCCAGGGTGTGGAGAAGCTCCCTGGGCACAGAGCTGGGCTGGGCTGGGCTGGGCTGGGCTGGGCTGGGCTGGGCTGGCAGGGAGGAGCAGCAGTGCTGCTGTGAGAACACAGAGATCTCCAAACCCTGGGAACATCTGGCCGAGAGGGGAGAGCTGCAGGCAGAGAGCTCCTTGCACACCTGAGCTGCTCCTCCAGGCCGAGCAAACGTGGGGCAGAGTGAAGAGCTCATGGTGACAGAGGAACAGCTACAGACCCCACGGGCTGGGTGACAGAACCCCTGCCAGGGCCAAGCCATTCCTTTGGGAAGCATTGCTCATGAATAAAGGGTTTTGTTGGAGCCCCAGGACAGCGTGAGTGCCAGAGGTGGCAGTTTTCCTGGAGCTCTGGGCCAGCAGAGCCTCTGCTCCCCTGGGAAGCTCAGGGTGCTCTGTGTGCCAAGGCTGTGCATCTCCCAGCCTAGGGGTTTGCACAGCTCCAGCACCACACATCTGCCCACATCTGGGGCTGTCAGGGTGACAGGCGGGACTGAGGAGAAACAAGAGCTGTTTCTGTATGCTCTGCAGGGCTGGAGAAGCCGAGGAGGAGGAGCTGAGCCACAATGGCACCAAACGGCAGCAAACGGAGCATCGCGCTGACTGAACCACAGCTCTCATTAATTAATGTCTAAATGCTCTGAGATTCTTAGATAAAAGTGGCTAATTAATTCTGGCCTGGCTTTCCTGCTTTCCTCCCTGATCTCAGCACATTTCTCTCCCAGTGCCCTAATTATAATTATTATTATTATTAGAAGCTTCTGAAGCAGCAGCAAAGCCTCTGATGTATAATTGACACACAAACCATCAGCCACCCAGTTTTCCCCTTCTCCTCTCCCTCTTTCCCAACAAACAGCCTGCAAGGAGGGAATGGGAAATCCCTGGGCAGCAGGATGGCTGCTGGGAGAAAACTGGGGAGGAGAGAGGAGCTGGGATAGAAACCAGGATTAACAAAAGCCAGGGAAGAGTTTTCATGGTGAGATGGGGAGCTGCAGAAACACCTTGAGGGGTCTAAAAGTGCCCCAAAGCCCAGAAGCACAAGGTTGTTGTATTTCAGAACAAACATTACACATTTCCATTCCACAGGACATCCCAAAAATGTCTTTTTTTCCCCTCCTGTATTTGGATGCAAAGGTCCAGCTGTGGGAGACACTCAATGGGATGGGGACTGAGCTCTGTCACAGTTCTGGCCTCAGAATCCTCCTCACAATAATGTTCGGTTTATTCACTTCCTGCAGTTTTCACAGCCTTTTTTGCTGAGGTTTGTGGGCAGCTCAGGTTGGTGTCATGGCTGGGAAGGGACAGTGTCCCCAGGCAGCAGCTGAGACACATCTGGTGCCATTTTTGAGGCAGACAGGGATATTTTCTGTATCCAGACACTCATTTACCTCCACGTTGTGGCTGTACCAACCTCCCAGTCTGTGATCATCACCTGAGCCATTTTCTTCCTGTTCTCAATCCGCTCTGGTCCATTTATGTTGTCCTTTCACCTTTCATTCCTTTTCCTACTTCTTCTGCTTTAGGGCTTTGTTGTTGGTTTGATTTATTTCTGTTTCACGCTCCTTTTTTTTCTTTTTTCTTTTTTTTTTTTTTTCCCCCCTCCTTCCTGTCCCTTGACTTTCACCTCTCCTCTGTTCTGGGTTTTGCTGCCTCCTCTCACTTTCTCTCCTCTGCTGGGGCTTCCTGCAGCACCCATCCCTGATTAGTTTGAGCACTAATTAAGCACAGTGCCCGGGCAGGCAGGGCTGGCAGGTGGGAATAGGGATGCCCCTGGGACACCCCGGTCACCTCCCTGTCACCACCATCCCACTGCAGTCCTGCCACCCCTGTGCTTCCAACCTTGTGAAGCCTCTGCTCTCTCACCACCCAAAACCGAAGTGCTGAAGCTTTTAAAGATATTCTCCGTTATTCATGTGGTCACTCAGAGCTGGGTTTCCCCAGGCTGAGGACACTGTGATGGCGCAGTGACAATTTGATTTAGACCACTACTCAGGCATGCCCAGTGCCTCCAACAGGCATCCCTGCAGGAATGAGGGGCTGTGATTGATGAGAGACCAAGCTCTAATTGGGGTTTTAATACACACATTCTGACTTGGTAATCGGGCCAGATTTATCAGCAGAAAATGTCTCTGTCTAAACAAAATGACCCAGGTAAAGCTGAGCAACAATGACAAATTCCAGGCACTGATGAGCCCCAGGATCTGTCCTGGCAGCAGGATGGACATCCCTGGATTTATTTGCTTTTAGGATCAAATATCTGCAGGAAAATTTCAGTGAGAGACAAAGTCGGGGAAGGACTTGGCAGTAACATCACTGGTTTGAACTTCCCATGTGTTCAAAGCCAGCAGTGAGTGGGAAAGGGATGTGGGGGATGAGGGAACTGGGATGATGGGAACTGGGGAAAAAGGGAACCAGGGAAGGAAGGGAACAGGAAGAACACATGGTTGTTTCAGCCCCCTTGGGAAGCTCATACAATTTTTTAGCCTTGTGGGAGCAGCTGGGGACACCTGGGTGCTGCCAGCTGACTTAAATTGAATTTAAATTCAAATTTTCTAGTTCAAATTGGTTTCCATTTAAATGTTCAGAACCTGCCAGCCCGATATAATCCCCCGAATTGTGCCGTGGTCTCTCTTGTTTGTGCACAGAGATTTTCAGCCACTCCCCAGCAGCACACACTTCCATCAGGAGTCTCCCAGCACATTGTCATTTTACAAGCACTCCTGCAATCTTCCCTAAAACACTCAGTTCCGGAAGTGAACTTCTGTAAGAGTATCAAATTTGTTTGAAAATAAAAACAAGTTCCCCAAATGGTGGAGAAAAATAAGAGACCTGGTGTTAAAATACCAGAAGGCATATTAAATGAGCCAAAATATTTATATACGGCTTTTCTCAAAGTACCATGTGAAGTCAAAATTCGGAGAGGAGGGAGAAGCCTGAAGTGTGAGCAGCAGGATGGTGACACAAAGTTGGGGCCAGGCTGGTCACAGTGCCATGGGGATTGTCAGATTGTCTGACACTGTGGGACACCCCAGGCCTTACAGATGACTCCCTGCCCTTCCTAAAAACCCTTAGAGAAGAAAACTCCTCCCGCTGTCAGCTCATTCTCTGGGCATCACTGTGCAATGCAAGGAACATTCTGGGCTCCCCTGGTGCCCCAAGCTGCCCATATCTCTCTGGGAGCTCTGGAGCCTCCAGGCTGCACCTCCAGCTCCTCCTGCCCTGCAGCTCCAATCCCTGGGGAAATCCTTGGATTTGCTGCAGCAGGAGCAGAACTGAATGCTGCCCTTCCAGCTCTCACTGGGATTTTTCACTGATGGTTCAGAAAGGACTGAAGTTCTTCAGCCTGAAGAGCTGTGAAAGGATCTGCCAGGTTTGTGGGAAGAGCTGAGAGCTCTCGGCATTCAGCATTCCCATGCAACAGAAATACCTCAAGGAATAATTCAATGCTGCTGGCTCCCCTGCTCTGTGCTCCCCTTCCCCAGGACTGGGATAGAAACAATATTTGGCCATCAGGACTGAGGCAATTCAGTCTGTTTTCCTCTGGGAATATGATGTTGACGTGAAAACCTGACACTTTAGTTTTCTTCTGCCCACAGCATTTGCTCTTTCTGTTCTGCCAAAGAACTCCAGCTGAGGTAAGTTTGGAGCACAGAGAATTCACAGCTGCCACTATTTGCACCTTTCTTCTTCCAGTTCAGCCTTGCCTCCTCAAATTTAAGACTTTTCTGAATATTTTTTTGATTTATCAATGCCCTATTAACACAGTACCTTAAAACCGCCTTTCCTTTTGCTTTCTCTTGCTTTCAATTTTTGCTCACGACCTTGAAGTTGAAGTTTGATGGAGTGAAAGCAGCCTGGGTGAAGGATGATCCCCTGGAGAGATCCCTGGCCAGGCTGAGCTGCCCTCTGCTCAGCCACAACCCAGGGAAGTGATGCAGGTGGATCACAGATTGAACCACTGCTGTTTCGTACTGACGTATTCCCAATGTTTATTAAGAGAGAAACTCCAATCATGCCTTAATTAAAACACAGGTACAACCAAATTAGTCTGAATAATCAGAAAACACCTCCCTTCACAGTGCCCTAATTCTGGAATTACCCACAGGAGCTTTGCAGAAATGCAGAGTGAGGGGAGAGTCAGCCTTGGACACTTGCAGGGATTGGGTGCACAGCCCCTCTGGGCATTACATGGATATTTCCATATCTATTTGGAGCCCCCAGTTTACCCTAAATGAGCCCCATTTTGGACACCTGTTTTAATTAGCAAAGCCAAAGTCTTTATTGCTCCTGCTTCTCGAAGACCTGAGTTAGAAACCGCTGACAGATGGTTGTGGTAATGTGGGAGCCAGAATTCTTGAATTTTTGAAAATTAGAGCTCATGAACTCAAAAATGCTCTGGAGATCCAAAGCTATCATGTCAGCCTATGTTGTTCCAATTAATTGCAATCAATCGCTAATTGAGAGCTATTTTCAGCCTTGTCATTACTCTGAACATAATGGAGAATAAATTGCATGTTCCCCTTTACCCCACCACAGATGACATGAGTGCAAAGAAATCTCAGGAAGCAGAGTGAAAAGGAGGAACAGGAACCTGATTCCCAATTTCCGGCTGTCCCCCCGGCAGGGACAATAAAACAGGAGCTGTGGATTTAGAAAGGAAAGAGAGAAGGGCTGAGACAAGGGATGGCAGGCAATCCTTGGGGCTTTGCCTCCACGATCTGACAAAATGGCAGCTCTGATATCTGATATTTTAACAAGAACTCGATTTTCTCTGAGATCCCTTCCAAGCCAAGCACTCCCTGATTCCATCACAGCCCTGGGGACAGGAAGCACTGCTTGGAATGGGATTAATGGGGCAGCAGTTTGGTTTGGCTTTACAGCAACGACCCCAAATCCTGACAGAGCTATTTCGACATGAAAATCCAATAATCTCAATAAGTGTTCAGTTTGCTGCAGTGGTGGAGCAGGCAGACCCAGCAGGGACAGAGGGAGCTGAGCTGGACCTGAGCTCAGGGACAGCCAATCTGTCACTCAGTGTCACCCTGTGATGGGCAGCAGCTTGACAGGCTATTTCATCATGGCACAGAGGAAAATCCCCAGGCTAGGAGATAACCAGCTCTTAAATGAGGAGTTTCTGCTAACAGCGCTGCTTCCAAACAATGACTAAGGTGTTTTTTAATCCAGCTACAGTTCTGCTGTCTGCTCATGGCATTTTATTTTGGATACAGCTGGAGCAAACCCAGCTGTCCTTTTAAAAGACCCAAGTTTCAGTTTTTTCTCTGGATGATTTAATCACATACTCTTTCCCCTCCTATTTCCCACCGGATCCTCATGTACACTATATTTAAATCTGTGTCTCCTTGGGTCCTGGCAGTGGCCTCAGCGTGCCATCATCACATGGACAAATTCACCCCTCTCACCTCTCCTTTGTTCTGTTCTTGCAGTCGCTCCAGTTTCTTCTCTCTCATCTTTTACTCTCAGTATCAAGTGATTTGCTATTCTTGGAGTATCCTCCCCTTGTTCCTTTGTCTGTGCTCCAGTGCTGTTCCCAAAAGTCACCCTTCCCAGGAGCTGCTCCGGGGCTCCTTGGCCAGCCCTCCCTGGCTCTGCAGGCCAGTTCTCCTTCTCCTTCTCCTCAGGGTAACCAACTCCTTGTCTCTTTGCTTTCCCAGTCCCTTCCCTTCACTTCCCACATGCACAGCAGGGTTATGATGCTATCAATCAATAATTAAGCTGTATAACAGGGCTATCAATCAATAATTAAGCTGTATAGCAGGCAGTGAGCTGTTATAACACACGACTGAAGTGACTCTGTTGAAAAAAGGGGGTGGTGGGAGGAGATTCTTTGAATTTAAAGCCAAGATTGCTAAAGGTGAGTGAATCAGCCCTGCTGCTCACTCTGCAGCTCCTGGGATGGCTGAGCAGTGTTCAGGGAGGAGTGGATCTGCTGAGCTGGGATCTCCAGGCTCCCCACTGCTGGCACAGCCCCAGCTGGCAGAGCTCTGTGCCCATGCTGGATGCCATGTGAGGGGTGGCAGAGCAGGACACTGGGGGACACCAGCTCTTCCAGCTCTGCCAGTGCTACCCCAGGGCAGGAAGGGAGTCTCTCCCACTTGGACAGGCTGGAGCCACTCGTGAAGCAGCACTGAGCACAGCTGCCCAGGTGACAGAGGCTGCAGCAGCAGCCTGGAGCCGTCAGCCCACAATGAGTTTATTATTTCCGCCCTGCCCTGTTCAGCCCCTGTGCTGGCATTGCCCCCCGGGCTGGCTGGCACGGCAGAGCCAGGAGGAACAGCTGCTTCTGGCTGGGAACAGTGACATGATGGATGTCCCTATTAGAGAGGGACATGGAGCATGGCTGCTGCACCTGGGCCAGGCAGAGGGACAGGGACGGGGACAGGGACAGGGACAGGGACAGGGACAAGGACAGGGACAGGGACAAGGACAGGGACAGGGACAGGGACAGGGACGGGGACAGGNGGACAGGGACAGGGACAGGAACAGGAACAGGGACAGGGACAGGGACAGGGACAGGGACAGGGACAGGGACAGGGACAGGGACAGGGACAGGGACAGGGACAGCAAAGCAGCCAGAAATGGTACTGCTGAGACATCCAGCTGAAGAAGATGCTTATGAAAACAATTACTTTGGAAATTACTTCCCTCTTTCCTGCTTGGAGCCATTCCTGATCTCCTAATGAGGAGGTTTTATGGGGGAGCATCAGCTCTTCCCCAGGCAGAGAGAGATGGGATGAGGGGAAATGGCATCAAGATTCACCAGGGGAGGCTCAGATTGCATTGCTAGGGAAAATGTCTTTACTGAACGATGGATTAAGCATTGGAACAGGCTGCCCAGGGAACTGGTGGAGTCACCATGCCTGGCAGTGTCCAGGGCCAGGCTGGAGCGGGCTTGGAGCAGCCTGGGACAGTGGAAGGTGTCCCTGCCATGGGAACAAGGTGATCTTTAAGGTTCATTCCAATCCTGTGATTCCATGGGCACCGCTGGCCTCAGGAGCTGCCCAGCAGTGCCCCAGGGCATCTGTTCCCTTTCTGTTTATCCCTTGGGATGACAGTGGTGTTTCCCCCAGCACTGACAAACAGCTCGGGCTCTTGGCTGCATTTCCCACAGTCCTGAACCATAAACACCATAAACACCTCCTGAGGACAGCCTAATGTGGCCTGGCAGAGGTGCCACCCCGAGCAGGTGGGACATGGGGACAATGGCTCATCATCCCCCCGGGCTGCTCATCCCCCCTGCTCCTGCCAGCGAGAGCACTGCAGCTCCATGGAGGGACAAAGGAGCCCTGATGGGCTGCTGGTTATTAATTCTTTGGAGCACGATCATGATCAGAGCTGCTGCTGCCAGAGGAAAGGAGGGATGGTCTGACCCTCAGCAGGAGCACAGATGGTGCCGAGAGCTGTCGCTTTGCTGGGCTATCAGATATCCCTTTCCATAGGGGCAGATGCTCATTTTTTATGAGCTATTTAAGACACTCTCTCTGGAAGTTTTCTTATTTTTTTCCCTGTCTGAACCTCATAAACTGGGCTTCTGCTCTACAGAGATAAATTTGATTTATGTGAGAAACATTCGAGGCACAGTGGGCTTTGCCTTAAACCCTGTATCTCGCTGTTCAGTGGTGCTGTGGCTTAGCTTGGTTTATTTTCTATCCTCTAAGTGGTGAATTGAACTTTCAGAAATGAATGGTTTGGTTTATCTGATTTAGCATCTTGAGCAAAGCACTTTTGCATCAAATAAATGCAGGCAGTGGGAGACCCTTCAGACACTACTTTATTCCAAACATTTTCAGCACTGGTTTCAAGACCAATTAGGTTACCCATGCCTGGACAATCCTAAATGCTCTGGGATCAGAAGCCTTTTCCTTCTGTGGGAAAAGGTCCTGTAAGGCTTTTCCCTCATGAGTCCAAGGAAAATTTGATTTTTTTTTTTTTTTTTTTAAATGGGTACACTGGATTGGATAGGTTTGGGGGAAATAAATTAACTGGTGTGGGTTAATTAATCTGCAGCTCTGCCCTGCAGTGAGAGAAGAAAATACTTTTTTTCTCTGCCAAATCTAACAGATCACTTGCTATTTTCTTCAATAATTTTTTAAAGGAGGATGCAAAAAGTCCATAGAGATATTAGAGGTTTCTAACAAACTTCTCCACAGGAATGCAGAAATCTCAATGACTGTGTGTCCAGCACCTCTGTGCATCCAGCTGTATCTGCAGCGAGTCTTCAAGCATGACAAATGCACTCAGTCGTAACAATGGGAGGAGTTTTCTACTGTAATGTGGAAATGCATCAAACATGGAAAAATTTGACTAACTGTCCTTTGACCTAGAAGAAATGTTGAAAATTTAAGTAAGCTCTCAGCTATGAACAGACGTGATCCTAATCCCTCTGGAAATGCTGTGAGCATTTCTGCTGACTGGAAACGACTCCCGAGGAGCCCAGAGCTGCAGGCTCTGCTCTCACCTCACACATCCTGCACTGCTCTGCCTCTGCACAGCTCCCAGTGCATCTTCTGAGGCTGCCTGGGTCTGCAGGACACTTCAGAGGGACAACGTGGATGTGCAGAGTTAATCTGAGCTTGGTTTGTCAGGCTGCCCCCAGCTGTAGGAATTCCTCCTTGGCAGAGGAAGCAGAGCAGGTCAGGGGAGCAGAGAGCTGGCTCTGCCCTGGGTCACTGCTCTGCTGCAGGGGAACCTCCACGTGCAGGAAATGGGACACAGGACACTGCCAGAGACAGCAGCAGGGACAGCCAGCTCACCCCCCGGGCAGGAAAGGTTCCAGAGCAGCCCTGGAGAGCAGCTGGGGTTGCCTTCTGCTGCTCGAAGTGGTGGAGTTGGGAGTAACCGAAAAGCCAATTTGTGTTTTCCTGATTTGTCCCTGTCCTTTCCAGCCCTGTCCTGTCCCTCCAGCCCTGTCCTGTCCCCCAGCCCTGCCCTATCC
>VZRM01007743.1:198533-211531 GCA_013397955.1 Grantiella picta | reverse complement strand
ACCCTTGTTCCCCCAGCCCTGCCCTGTCCCCCAGCCCTGCCCTGTCCTCTGCTCTGCAGCCTCACACAGGAACAGCTCCCCCAGAAGCAGCACAGTTTAGGGAAGCAGAACATTCAGCTGCTCTAATCACACTAATTGCTTGAGACATTTCCTTTCTCCCTTCCCTCCTGCACCCTCCTGGGCCCTTTTGCCATCAAATCAGCCACAGAAGCAAAGTAATTTGGTCAGGGAAGGAGCTTCCTAAGGCATGAGGCAGCTCTGTGGCACAAGAAAACACAGAACCCAACCAGGTCCCTCTACCCCGTGTCCTGACAGACAGATTGACCCCAGCAGGGCAGAGGGGCTTTCTCTGGAGGGGAAGGGGAGCAAACCTCAGCAGTCCGTGGTTTAACACCCTCCCTCGGTGCTCTTCTTCTCAACTCAACCCCCAGCCACAAGGAAATGGTCTAGATCTCATTTTTGGGAGGCATTTCCTGCTGCTGACACAGGGAGCAGCTGCTCAGCTCTCACCTATTGCTCCATTTCAGCTTTATCTGGTGAAAACCAAATGCTGCAGCCCAGTTCCTTTGCTGAGGAAAGATAAATTACACTCTAAATGCATGTGTGACCTGCTGGTCAAGAGGCTCATTGTGGTGTTTTACGGTCATTATTTATTGACCAGCTGTGAGATCTGGATGTGCTCAGGGCTCTCGAAGCCAGGCTGGAGCTTCAAGGAGGGGACACTCTTGGGAAGCCCTGGGGGTGCAGGTCTGACCCCCAAGGACTGCAGCAGCCCCATCCCAGCATCTCTGTCCAGCCAAAAACATGTCCAGCCAGCAGTGCTTCCATGTGCTGCAGGCAGAAACAGGGTGGATAAACGGGAGAAAAGCCCAAACTGTAATTTAAAGAGTGTAAATGTTTGGGCTGCAGCTCAACACCTGACTGAGTGAGAAAAGCTCCTCACACCGTTCTCTGCTTCCTGAGAGCTGCTCAGGCCTGAGTCACCTGGGGTCCATCCTGACTGTCCCTGCTGCCTTTGCAGCAGGTTAAGGTGGCTTTGCTCGCAGGCAGTCTGAATCTGGGCTTAGCAGGATTTATCCACTTGCTGGGACTTGATGTTGTGCTTCACTCTCAAGATTCAACCTATTGCCTTCAAAAAATAGAACCAACTCCTACTCAGTGTGGGAGATTAATCTGTAACACGAAATATTTAATTAATACAGTGAAATTTCATTTCATGGGTACTTGCATTTGTGCTGTGATAAGCAGTAGCTGAAGATCGGGGATTCACCAACGACAAAGAATCGTTCGTCTGCATCGCAGTCAAGCATAACAAATATCCAAGTAGTATTTTGGCATGGTCTGTAATGTTTGCTGTATTAGTCCTGTACATGAATAATTTACAGCTAAAGGTCTGTCTCGTTGCCATCACCAAATCAAAAGCCATTTGCTCTAGTTATGATATCACAGTGACAGCTTGGCTCTGGCAGTTTCCACTCTGCCAGCTGATGGATTTCACTGACTTTAATAGATTTCTCTTACATATTAAGCAACAATAACATTAAAAGCAGCATTAGCTGTATCTGGGGCAGAGGCTCCTGTTTGGTTGGAGTCTGCTGGTGGTTTGATGAGCAGTGGATGGGCTGAACTGACACCTCAGTGGGCTGCCCCATCCTCCCAGCACACTGCTGGCACTGGGCAGGGGTGCCAGGGGTGCCAGGGGGGCTGGACAGGGCAGGGGGACCCCCAGGACCCTGCCAGCCCATGGGACAGCCCAGGGAGCTGCTCCACCTCAGCCTGTGCTGCCACTGCCTGCAGGGACTTGGGTATTGGGAAAGTATCACCAATCCCAGAGCAGTGCAGTCAGATCCTCATTTACGCATTAAGCCTTTTTATATCTCTCTTGCTGCATACGAGGGCCATAAACCAAGCAGCAAAGTGATTTACTTGTGTTTCAAGGCCCCTTTACAGAGACAAAATGATTTATGGGGCCTCTGTGCACATGGCAAGAGGCCCTTAATATTTAACAGCTGTAAAAATCCTGCACAACGCTGTGCATTACCCAGGCCTCCAAACAGATTAAGGTAACTCTGCATACACTGCGCCTGGTCAAATATTAATCATTGAATAATTTATCCCGTGAATTTATTTTGGTTTAAAAAAATCATTCTGCAGATAAATTTGCCTGCTCCAGTGCAAATACATATTTATGATATGGTTATTGGTCTAATGTATGTTTTCTGGTATCCTCTGTTCAGGATATCCATAATAAAAGTCAAATCCATCCCTAGGAAAAGGAAGGGTGGAGAGCCCAGCAGAAGTTTTCTATGCAGGGCTGCACTTGGCTGGAGCTGCTGCCTGCACCAGGGAGCTCCAAAATGAGCACTTGCAACTTCTTTAAATATTGATGGCGTGGCTGGAACGGTTATGAAAGCACTGGGAGAGCACTGGGAATGATGGAAAAGCCCCAACACGTGGAGAGGAGCTCACAGGAATCCCAGCAGGGATATACTGCCATCAGCATCCACTGCCCACAGCCAAACGAGTCCCCACACTCTAAATAAATCAGCCCCCCAATCCGAATGAGCCCCCACACCCCAAATGAACACTCCTCCCTTCCCAAGCCTCGTTTGGGGACCTGTGTTTAAAACATTCTGATGGTGAACAGAAGGAAAAGCTGTGAGATTTTGGAACTCATTAGCATCTTGAGAGAAGCAGAGCCAGCTTGGAGTCTGCGCTGGAAGGTGAATCCACAGGATCCTGGAGCACTTCTGAAATGTCACATGGCTGAGCCCAAAGCCAGCAGTGCTCAGGCAGGTCAGCTCACCCAGCAAAGACTGAGCCAGCCCAAAGCCAAGGGCAGATCCAGCAGCCCCTGAGTGCATCAGCACGTCTGAGCTCCATCCCTGCTCAGCCACTGCGGATGGATCACCTGAAACCCCTCTGAATGCCTCCAGACAGCACCACAGCCAGAGCCAAGGGCAGCTTCTGAAGGGATCCGAGCAATGTGATTATTGAATTTATTGAGTCAAAGCCCCTGCCCCACTGGCTCAGCTGTCCTGCTCTACCCTCAGCAGGATGTTCCCAGTTCGTGGGGGCCTCATTCCTCCTGCCTCCCCTCTGTGCTGCTGCTGGGCGCTGCTGGGCACTGCCCCTCAAACCTGGGCACTGCCCCTCAAGCCTGGGC
Organism: Grantiella picta; assembly: GCA_013397955.1. NCBI lineage: Eukaryota > Metazoa > Chordata > Aves > Passeriformes > Meliphagidae > Grantiella > Grantiella picta. Next base: position 208,365 of record VZRM01007743.1, on the reverse strand, counting down.
TCCCCTTGGCCCCAGCACATCCCCTCAGAGCCACGGGCAGCACTGCCCTGCACTGCCCTCATCCTCATGCAAACCAAACAAAAGCCAGCCCGGAGCTTCCCTTGCTCCCATGGCACCAAAACCCCACGGTAACCTTTATTTAACTGATTTTCAGCTCTTCATTAGGAGTTGGCTGGCAGCACTGGGGCTGTGTCTTGGAGCAAGATTCTCCTCTCTCAGGGTCACATTACAGTCCCCAGAAGTGTCTCTAGACCCTCCAGGGATCTTTCCCACTGTATTGCTGGGCAGTGACCTCATTCTGCAGGAACAGGAGATTCCAGCCACTCTCAAACCAGAGGGGTCAGAGAGGTCCTTCAGCAGACCAAAATATACCCTGGAGTGCATCCCCTACCAGCAGCTTGTGCTGCTTTGGCCTTTCAATCCATTGGGATTTGCACTGTCAGACAGCTCCTGTGCTCCACAGCACTGCACTCAGCTCAGTGAGACTCTGCTCAGCCCCTCTGCAAGGAGCCCAGGCAGCAGGAGCTGCATTTCCAGCTATAAAGAAATAAGTTTAACTTTCTAGTAAACTCTGAGAGCTCCTCCATCACAGCAGCCAGCCTGACATTCTTTTAGGAGAATATAAACTTAATTTTAAAACATCTGGGAAATTCCATTAACTGATTTATCCTGCAACTGATGAAACTGCAATTTCTTCCAGACCTGAACCAGCATTCGAGTCAGTCTGGTGAGCTCAACAGTAAAATATCTGACACTGAGAACTATTGTAGCAGCACAAATCATGGGTCTCCAATTAGGCTGGAGTGGGAGATCACAGAACAGACACATGGCCAGGCTGGAGCTCAGGGATGGGCAGCTCAGGTCACCACAAACAAATTCAAAATTTCAAATACAGGCAGAGCAGAGGTACAGATCAGTGCAGGGGCCAGGTGGAGCAGCTCCATGCTGCTCCAAAGCAGGAAGCTCTCACCTCTCCACAACCTTCTCCTGAGAGCACAGAGCTAAATATAGCTGAGATCCATCACCTGCAGCCTCCCCTGCGGCACAGCGAGGAGAGCAGGGACAGAACCTCTGCTAGAGCAGCTCTGCAGCCTGGGCAGCCCTGGGCAGCCCTGCATCCACCAGGAGAGGTGCAGTGCCAGCCAGGAATGTCCTGAGTGTCCAACTGCTGCTGCCCTGCCTGGGGATTGACATCCTCATGGATGTGCTGAGCAGCCAGAGAAGAACATTCTGCTTTTTTGTTGTGCTGGGGTTTTTTGGGTTTGTTGTCAAAGGGCTGCTGGCAGCTCCCAGGTCCCAAAGCTCCCAAAGCTCCGTGCTGGCATTGGGCAGTGACCCAGAGCCCTTCATCCATGCTGGACAGGTGCTCTGGGCAGAACTCTGTGCTCTGCCCACTCAGGACAGCCTGAGGGAGCTGTGGGAGACACAGGCTGCTTCATCCTGCAGAAACTGCCCTGGTGAGCAGCCCTGGCCCCAGTTCAGGCTGGGATGACATGGAGGGAGCCAAAGGACACCCAGGGATCTACAGCCACTCTGTTCCTGCCCATTATCCTCACGCAGTGCCTGGGGCTGCTCAGGTTTAGCCCCTGGAGCAATCCTGGTGTGCACAGGGTGGGAAGGGAGCAGCAAAGGATCTGCTGGACTCATTCCAGCACTCCCACCCTCTGCTCTGCCACAGGGCTTCACACACAGCAAGGAGCGAGGAATGGGGGAAGCACAGCACTGCCTGGAAAGGTTTTGTTTGGAATGGGATGAACGGAGGAGGGAAGGAAGAAGAAATACTGCGGTGGATGGTGTTTATTTATCCTCTGAAAGGAAACAAAGACTTCCCGGGACTGAGCAGCTCAATTAGGAGCTTGCTGGAGTGACAGATTTACTGCTTGCTCAACAACTGCATCTCAAACCAGAAGCACAAACGGGATGAGAGAATTAACAGAGGCATCAGGAGAGCCTCAGATCACCCAGGAGAGGAACCACCACCCTGCTCAGGCACCACTGAGCCTGGTCAGAGGATTTGCTCTGCAGCTCTTGTCTGGAAGGGAAGAATTGCCCTGAGGAAAGGACACAGCTCCCCAGACCCCAAGGAAAGGACACAGCTCCCCAGACCCCAAGGAAAGGACACAGCTCCCAAACCCNCCCAACCCTGAGGAAAGGACACAGCTCCCCAGCCCTGAGCAAAGGACACAGCTCCCCAGACCCTGCCAGGCAGTGCCCACTGAGCTCCCCCAGCCCCACTGCAGCATTTCAGCCGAGCTTTGTTCTATCAGATTCATCTCCAGCTGCTCTGCTGGAGATGCTTTTCCTAAACATAATTACAAAGCGATTGCTTCCTGGTTTCCTTTTCCTCGGTTAGCCCGGGGGTGGGGCTGTCATTGAGCACACGGTGTGGGTGCCATGCTCGTGTCAAAGCAGGACAAGTGATGTGGCTTTGTCCCCCTGGTCACACGCAGGGCAGAGCCCAGCCCTGGGCAGCTGCACCTCCATGGGCACTCGGGCAGTTGTTTAAACCTCAAAAACCAGGTAATCCAAACACTGTAATCCCTCAGTTCAGTAGTCCTGTGTCCCTCCAGGACACTTTTCACCTTGGGGACGGCAGGGAGCAATGCCCAGCTCCCTCGGGAGGCTGTGCTGGAAGCAGAGGATCACCCACGCCAGCTAAGGTGAAGCTGTTCCCAGCCAGGCTCTCTGGCAGGCAGGTTTTGTCCCAGCAGAGCAGTGGCAGTGGCAGCGATTCAAGATTCGCAGGTGCCCAGCTCGCAGCTCAGCCCCTCCCGGTACCAAAGCTCCCTGCAATTACGGCAGACAAATCCCCATCCCTCCCTCAGTACCACACCGGGGCATTTGTGAGTTTTCCGTTTCAGGCACATTTTGGAAGGCACAAAAGGCCGTTGTGTGTGAAACTCCTGGGGATAATCAATGACAGTTGGGTCCTTACCAATCATTATGTGCTCAGAAATCTTCACTTTTGTGATTAACGTATTGTTTCTTTGGCTCTCCTCTTGATTAACAGGAATCACAGAGAAACACTCGTACATCCTATCATTACTGGCTCAGGAGCTCTGCAATTACAGATTTTAATTAATATCCTGGTTCATTTCAGGGGAACTCTGGCTTTAAGTCTACTTTTTTGGCAACCCAATAACAGCCATGGCATAGATGGAGAGTTTTTGTCCCACAGCCTGGGGAAAGGGCGAATGAGAAAGCACATTGCTCAGGAAAACTTTGGTCTTTTTTTCTGAAATCTCCTTTTCCAAACAAAACCTCTGGATTTAACCCAAGCCAGGCAGGGATCTATTTCCCATACTCTCATTGCAAAGGTGTCTTTTCTGCAGTGTCACCAATGGCCACGTGCAGTTTTTGGGGAGGTCACCATGACAGCTCTCCAAAGTCATTCTTCCAACACATCCTGAGTAGATGCCAACGCTGCCACCACCACCACATACACCACTGAGGGCATTTTAAACTGGATTTTTTTGTATGTGGGACTAGTCTGGGCCTTGGCCAAATGTTGGTGAGGCACTGACCTCGCTGTAGGTGAGTTTCTCTGAATGTGAATTTTAAAGCTGAGACTGGCCAGGACCTGGATGATGCTGCAGCTCCCACTCCTGCAAGGAGCACCATCTTTTCCCCACTTGGATCATTCCGTTTTTCCCTCATCCTTTATCTTCATGTCTCCTCTCCACAGCTGGCTTTTCTCTTCAGGCTGTCCCTTTCCTGATGGGAAGCAGGGGAGCTGGAAGCTCTGCCTGCAGCCAGCCCCAAGCACAGAACCCTCCTCTGAGCCCCACACCAAACTCAGCTCTGCTCACTCAACATCCCAGTGGCACCCTGAGCACCGTGGCAGGAGCAAGAATCCCATCACACACCAGAGCAGGAGCAGAAATGGGAATTCTCCCCAAAATCAGGCACAAACCAGTGCTGGAACGTGCCCTGGAAGAGGGATGTGCAGGCAGGAGTAAGGCAAGAAGGGAACTTTTGTATTTTTAAAATAGGGGAACATTTCTGTGGGGAAATATCAATTGCTTTCAGTCTTGAAATGTCTTTTTTTTGCCAAGTCTTCCCGTGTTAAAAATGATGGATAGTCTTATCTCTGCACAATCTCCTGGCTGTGCTAGGGAAAATGACCTGGTACCCATTGCCAAGCTCCAAACTGAGGGTTGCCAGTGCTTTGGATCCAATTTGTCTGCAAAGTGTGACTCAGGCGAGTTGCATTTTAGGCATTCCTGAGATTAAGAGAGAGATTTTTACCCTAAATAAGAAATAAGCCAAGCAGACACTGAAGCTACAAGTGACTTGATATGAGCATCCACTCTACCGTCAGCCTGCAGGCATTTCCCTACCCCAGCCACAGCCTTTCCCTCGGCAAACAGGGTCAGGAGCTGAGGGCAGAACCCACACCTCTGTGCCCTCAGCACCCTGGGCTGGCTGGACAGAGGTGCCCATTGCCCACAGAGCCCTCCCTGGTGCCAGGGCTGCTCCCTGCAGTGCCAGCTGCAGCCGGTGGCATCAGCATCAGCACTGCATGTGCCACCCGAAACCACGGTAGAAAAGCCAGGAGCAATTACTTAATGGCTTTGATCTGTGCTCTGGTGAGATCCACGGAGCATAATTATATTCTTGCTTTAAAAAGAGGGAAGAAGAAAAAAAAGGCTTTATTTTGATGTTTTAGTGTTTGCTTCCCAGCAATATGTGCTTAAAGGGAACTATGGTAATTTATCTTTCCAATGCCTGCTTTCTACAGCTGAAAAAAACAGGAATAGCTCCTGTACATTTGCATTTCATTTTTAGCTCAAGCGCCTCGACGAGGATTCAGCCAAACGAATCAGTGCCGTTTGCAGCGAGAACAGCTCAAGGAAATAAAACCTCCAGGGATGCTGACAAAAACAGGCATTAAAATCAGGATCTGCTCTTCCACGGGGAGAGGAACCCAGCACCTGGAACAGGATTCCAAGTTCACTGAGCTCCTTCCACCAGCTCTGCAGATTCTGATGGTTCCCAAAGGTCCGGGGATGACTGCAGCTCCTCTGCAGAACCTTCGGGGCCAAATTCCCTGCAGGACCTGAGCCCAGCTCTCCGTGCCAGGGGAGGGGAGCACAGCACGCCTGGACGGTGCCATGGCATCCCTGCTCCAGGGACAGAGCAGGGAGGATGCCGAGGGGCTCTGGGAGCAGCCAGCTCCCCTGGTTTGTTCAGAGAGGCTCTGCCAAAGTTCTCCCGGAGCATGGAAATCCTGCATTTCCCATTCGCTCCGGGAAAAGTGAGGAATACCAGCCAGCTGCACTTTTTATGGGGAAGGGATGAGCGCTGATCTTGGAGAGCTGGAAAACACAAACCGCTTTTGCACAGCAAGTTTTCCGTTTTTCAGGAGGGCTGCTGCCTTTCCTGTCTCCACATCCAGGCCAAACCCTGTCCTGCTGTCCCGGCTCCGCGATTTCCCCTCACGGAGGTTTTTTTGGTCTTTGCTGTAACCCTGCCTTTGTGTGAAGGTCAGCCGGGCTCCGAGGAGAGCTTTGAGGCGCAGGGAGGACCGGCTGGCTCTAATCGCGGCTCCAGGGAGGCAGAGCCGCTAATGCAGCACTTTCAAGCCCTTCCCGGAGCCCAATTTATCTGCGAGAGCAGCAGCGGAGAGGCTGAGAGCAGAGCTGGGCTGAGCCGGGCTGGGGAGCCAGCGGAGCAGTTTAATTAGTCGGCCTGAGCCGAGATGGAAAGCTTTCATCTTTTGATACAGCGGGGAGGCCAGAGGAGCAGCGAAGGATCTAAAAGGTGCCCATTGCCCCGGGCTGGCTTTCACCGGGCACCGCTGCCTTTGTTCGCCGCTCCTTTCGCTCCTTTCGCTCCCTGAATTCAGGCCGTCACAATGGATTGCTCATTGCATTTGAAAGGCTGGGAGGAAAAGCTACTCCCAGGAACACGCCTGCAGTCAGGAGAGATCAGCCCGAGCAGCTCCCCGGCTCTGCGCTGCTTTTTTCAATCAAGGCTGCTCGCGATCGCCGTCTGAGACGGCCTGGCCGGCAGGAAAAGTCATCCCCACGGGTTTTCTTCCCGGACAAACCAGCAACAGGCACCAAGAGCCTCCGTTCAGCACCTGCATTTCTGGGGCACAGATGGTTCCTCGGGCACCGAGCAGCTCCGCAAGCACTGCAGCAGCACCGAGCTGCTCCTGACAGCTCCGGGCTCCTTTCCTTTTCCAGAGCACATGCAAACACAAACTCAGCGGTTTCTGAGCTCTTGGCAGCAAAGGCTGAGCGCTTTTCAGGGCATCACCTCCAGGGCATCTCCACGAACCCACAGGACAAGGGGAGCTCAGCCGGGGGAGCTGCCGGGCTGCGGAGCGCAGGGCTGGGCTGGCTCTGGTGTCCTGGGCGACACGGGGAGGTGGCACAGCAGGATTGCCCCTCCACACCCCTGCAGATCATAAATCATAGAATCCCAGAATGGTTCGGGTTGGAAGGGACCTTCAGTTCACCCAGTGCCACCCCTGCCATGGCAGGGACACCTCCCACTGTCCCAGGTTGCTCCAAGCCCTGTCCAGCCTGGCCCTGAAAAAACAGTGTGTAAAGCTTTCCTTGCTTTCACCACAAACCCCTCACACTCAGAACAACTTCATCAGTTTTCCATTGTCGTACAACATCAAATCTAGAGCACATTCCAGGCGGTGACTGGGAAGGATCATGACATTTCCAGTTAATCCAGTTCATGCAGGAGCTGTGTATCAGCATCACACTCAATTCACCCTCCTGCAGGTGGAATTTTGCTATTTCCTGAACAGAAAGGTAAAACAACCCAAGCATTTCATTTTGCTAAAAAAAGCTCCATAGAAAAAAATAAATCTGTCTTCCTTTGAAGCGTGGTGGTTGTTTCTCTGGAGCAAGATGAGGAAAGTGACACAAATAGCTATGAATGATTCTTTTCCGAGAGCACCTGTGTGGCCATTTTTATCCGAGACAGGAGGAAGCAGCAGCCTCAGACACAGAGTATTTTTGGTGAAATATCTCAGGAGCACTTTGAGCTAGAAATGACTACACCAGCTCCCCTCTAGCAACAGATTGCTTTCTAATTCACCGAATGCAAATGCAGATGCTGTTCCTGGCGCTCAACCAAATTATTGCACAACACTTTTGTTTCTAGAGGAGCAGCATTTAATACAGAAGGAATAAAAGGGAAAACAATACCTGACATCACCTGTGTTTGCCTGGGTTTGTTATTTCTGCTTGTGACACCACAAAGATCCTAAAGTGACAGCAAGCACCAGCCCTGGAGGCACCTCAGGCTGCCTGTCCCGGCAATAATGAGCAGCGAGGAAATGGAACAAGTATTTCCATGAGGTCCAAGCCTTCAGCACTGCAGTCATCCTGGGGTCACTCTGCAGGATGGGCTCACCCAACACAAGCCCTGCTGGCTCCTGTGGCTCAGCTGGGAGGCAAAATGGTAAAGTTACAAATCGTATCAGAGCTGCTCTGGGCTCTCCCCACCCAGCTACTCCTGGGCTCTCGGGGGCTCAGAGCCTCCAGCCGGACAGGAGGCGTTGGATGGAGCAGAAGCAGGGGCTGACAAACAGCAGCACAGCACAAACCCACCCAGCTGCACCTCCCGAGCCCCATTTCCTCTCTGCTGCCAGTGCTGTGCGGGAACACGGATGTACTGTGCCATGGATATTTAATTACAGGTAGCTAATGAAAACACTGAAGTTCATCAAAACCTCGAGGTAACGTGCACAAACCCAGCAAGGGACCTTTTTGCACCGAAATGAAAAAACAAGACAGCAAATACTCTGGGCAAAACTTTTAATGCTGTTTAACTAAATTTCCTCGGGTTAATGAAATCCTTTCCAAATCATTATTTGTTTCCTGTTTGTTACAAAACACATCACAAAGCACATCCCCCCGCCACTCTACAGTTACTCAGCCTTGCCTCCTGTGTCTGACTTGAGGCTTCCCAAGCTCCTGTCAAGTAGAGGAGAGAGTTTAAGTGCCACCATGTCTCTCTCAGAGGTTGAGACACTGACCTTGGCTTGAAAGAAAAATAGCAAAAGTCAAAAGGGAAAGGTACAGAAGTACAAGGTTAAAGTTCAGTGAGAGACTGAGGTAGTTTTCCAGGGAATCTCCCTTCCCATGGGCTGGCACAGCTGGACATTGCTGTGGCCAGGAGTGGCACTGGCTGTGATAATATTTTACCATCCCTGCACTTGGGAAACTTGACAAGCAAGGGATTTAGAGGAATCAAATAAGCATGCAAAGTTCCATGTTTCAGCACATGGAACACAGGCACTATTCCCTGTTAACAGCCCGTTCCAGAATTACCTGTGCAAGAGACAAGACTTGCATTTGCCTCCAAAGCACCTGCAAGGTCCCACTGGTGCTCCCATTGCCCCAGAAACTTTCCCATGCACGTCCCCATCGTTAACAAAACTTCCTCCAAAGTGTTCCCATCCCAATGGCATCTTCTTTAAAATTTAAATTTACCCCAATAGTTATGGAAATTCACAAGGGTTGCTAACTACAAAACCCAAGCAGAAATTCAATACAAAGTGACTTCTCTAGGTCTGGTTTTGGATGCAGAGTCAGGGCCAGCAGGGAGCCTCAGGCCTCCCCTGCCACATCTGTCCTGCATCCACAAAAGGTTCATCACCGTAATTTTAAGAGACATAAGAAACTGGGCTTTTAGATTTCACAGCTAGAAAATTCAGGATGGGCCTAATTGTGAGAAAGAATAATTAGGCATTTGCTGAGGAGTCTAGAGGAGAGTGGAGATGAGGATTTACTACACTTCTCACACGGAGCCATCACCTGTGCTCAGGAAATGGGAGACTTTAACCAAGTTCAAATTCTTCAGTGGGCTTCAGGACAGGTTAATGATGGCTCAGGAGATGATCTACATATTATTCATGAACTTCAAACTACTTCAAACTAGTACAAGTAATTTCTTGAACTCTGCTCAAGACTGGATGTACTCTGGTCTGGTTGACAAGGTGGGGACTTGACACAGGCTGGACTTGATCTTGGAGGTCTTTTCCAACCTTTCTGATTCTATACTCTTATTATCTCAAGCAATTATCATATAAATCGGAGTCATCAGCTGAAAGACACAAGGCAGTTGTATTGCATTGACACGCAGCTGGAAAGGCACAGTAAATGCAGGAGGATCAGGTAACCCAAGGAGTGCTGGGGAGATGTCTCTGCAGTGACACCAAGCCAGGATCCATGGGGAAGGAGCAGCCCTCCATCCCTGTGCTCCACTCCCCGGCAGGACCCCCTGCTCTCCAGCCCATCCTGCACCAACCACACATGGAGCACGAATTGATGAGGAAATTAATAATTACCAACTTCTAAGCCAATTCCCCGAACGCGCAATTATTTCACCCCAAAATGCTCCTGAGCAATCAAAGATGAGATGGAGAACAAAGCATTAGCAACGAATTGTGTAATCAAAGAATTATTTATAGAGTAATTGGCACTGGAAGAGCCACGTGCAGGCTGAGGGCTGCAGAGAGCAGAGAGCAGAGAGCAGAGAGCAGAGAGCACAGAGCACAGAGCACAGAGCGCAGAGCCCCACACGGCAGAGCTCTGCTCGGCTCCCACACACCTCACCGCCTGTGCCACCAGCCCTTCCTTCGGCTGCCTCGTTAGGGAGCAGCCGAGCAGAGCTGGGCTGGGATGGCTGCTATCTCACGATGTGCTTCACTGCAGCCTCATCACACAGGCAGCTTCGGCAAACAGAAGATAAATCACTCCTGAGCGTGGCAGTGACGCAGGATGGATGGATGGATGGAGGGATGGAGGGATGGATGAATGGATGGATGATGGATGGATGGATGGATGGATGGATGGATGGA
>VZRM01007743.1:170054-198069 GCA_013397955.1 Grantiella picta | reverse complement strand
GGATGGAGGGATGATGGATGGAGGGATGGAGGGATGGAGGGATGGATGGAGGGATGGATGGATGGAGGGATGGATGGTTGGATGGAGGGATGGATGGATGGATGGATGGATGATGGAGGGATGGATGGATGGATGGATGGATGGATCCCTGCACCCCGAGCAGCCCAGGTGTGCACGGGAGCTCAGCCAGCTCACCATGGACCAGGCTGACCCCTGACAGTGAGGAATTCAGACCCTAAAACTGCCCCAATGACATGGAGCATCCAAAAGCATCCCATTGGTAGTGTGCATTCAAACATGAACACTAAACCTGCAGACCCACTGCTGCAGCTCTCTGGGGATGGCAGGAGTACAGCCCTGCCATGGTATCACCTTGGAATGGAGAGGGGAAAAGAGGTTTGAATTTGCCTTTAGCAATCAGGTTTGCATGTGCTGAGCATCTCACACTGGTTGCTGTACTGTGACCTCCTGCCACTCACCACGCCAGGGATCCCAGAGCACGGAGAGTCTGCAGCTCCTGTGGCCACATCCCTCCTGAGCCCACCCAGCTGCCACTCCCAGCTCCTCAGCTCCTGGTGCTGGGCGCTCAGGTATTTGCAGATGGACTCTCTCACTCCAGAAAGAGCTGGAGTCAAAGCAGGTAGGGACTTTGGGGCCCTGGGCAGTGCTGATGGGCAGTGAGCATCAGCAGAGAGCACAGTGCTGCTGGGGGCTCTGAGCAGCCAGGCACGGCTTGGTGCAGCTTTGAGAGTTCGTGTGATTTCCCTGCACGTGGGTAGCTCCACATCAACACTCCTGCGGTTCCAGCAAACCCCTCTCTGCACTAAAACAAGGTGAAACCAGTGAATGACTGCAGACCACAAATACAACACCAGCTCTTCCTAAAAAGCAGCTTTAATCAGATTTTGTTGGCCTGAGTATCCACTCGTGCAACTTCTTCTTTCCCCCATCTTCCCAATCCAACCACTCCCCTGCTCACAAAACGCTCCCAGCAGCACCAGCAGCCTCGGGTGCTGCTCGTCACTCCCTGCCACTCCAGCCTCTCTCACAGGTTCTTTTTTGTGGTGAAAGGGAAATAAAGAGGAGTCAGTGAATGCAGACCAACCCTCCATCCTCTCTGCTTTCCCTGTAAAGAGCTTTTCTTCCCCTCTGAGCAGGAAGGTACCAGCGCCCATAAAATGGCAGCACTAAAAAGCTGCTGGGAGTGGGGAGAAATAGGATTGCAGATGTGCTGGGAATGTCTGCACGTCCAGAGCACCCGCTCTGGTGCCAGGGAAATCCCAGCCTGAGGTGAGCTCAGGGAGGTGCTGGAAGGAGGCAATTTGGGCACCGGAGGTGGCCCACGGCAGGCCATTCTGTGTGTGTACCTGCATTACCCGGGGATGGATTACACTTAAAGTGCATTTTTACATCTTCTCAGCTCCTTTCAGCCCTCGCACACTTCTCCCGGCATTACCATCACCCACGGGCTTCCCACGGGCAACATATTGCTCCTACCACTCGTGCTTGTCGTGTGCATCGCGGCGATGCCGCAAGCAGGGACTAGGAGGAAATTGCCCCGTTTCAACAGAACATAAGTTTGAGAAAATCTATTCTTATAGTGGGCTGGATCATCAGTGCTCTGTGAACAGTTTGTGTAATTGTGGCAGCCATAAACATCAGAGCAGGGACCGCACATAGTAATGAGCTTATTTTTCACTATCACCGCTATTCTGTCTCAGAGGAATTTATTGATGTAGATATTGTAGAGCTATTCAGACTATTCCATTTTAAATCCTATCAATAACCCAGGGCTAGAAAGGATTGGTGTTGGGGGAGGTGAGGGGAGGGCAGTACACCCTTCCTTCTGCTGGCAGCAGGGCAAGGTGCTCCACTGGACACTGCTGGAGCAATGGATTTATGGAACTGAGGGAAAAGGCAGCACCCAGAACAGCTGCAAACACCAGCCTGGCATTTCTGGGTGTCACCTCCACCATCACCAGGGTGCCAGTCTCTGCTGTTATTCCCATGGCACTGGGGCTCAGGGCTGCCAGCACTCCCAGCACACCCAGACCCTGCCCGGGGTCACATTAAAGGAGCCAAAACCACAAGGGGACTGAGGGGCTGCATGTGAGCCCCAAATGTAAGGGGCATCGTTACAAATCTGCTGATGTCCTCAAGGCCTTTTAAAGCACAAGAGTTCCTGTGCTGCTGTGGCCTCTCCAGAGCAGCAGTAACAGGCATTGATTTCTGGGTTTAGATCCATTTGCCCTGAAGACTTGCTTAGGTTATAAATGCAAATCAAAACACAAGTGAGAGAGAACACAGTTCCGTGGTGTTCAGCTGGGGATGTGTTCACCTACCCTGCCTTGGCCTGAGCTCATCTGCACTGAGGTGTAACAACACCCTCAGTCACCCCTGGGGACACCAGCCCAGGGACAACAGGCCAGGCCTGCCCCAGCCCAGGTGACACAAGGCACTGCTGTACAATGTATAAATACCTCCATAAACCCCTGACAGAGCACAGCTGCCCCAGATCATCATCACTCCTTGGGGTGCTCGCTATGTCCAGCCAGAAACAACACTGTTGTAACCTGGAGATTTCTTCAGTCCACATCCCCACCTGGACTCTCCCTGCCCCACCAGACCAGGGGGAACAGCGGGAAATTACAGGCTGGTGACTGATGGGGCTGCTCCAGGTCCTGTTCCAGGCACAGAGCCACAGGAGCTGAGGCAAAGGGAAGACATAGATGCTGTAATTGGAAGGTGCCTGGGATTGTCAGTGCTATCAACAGAAAGGCAATTACTGTTTGAAAATTAATNTTTGACTAGTTCCCTCACTCTTACTTTTTTTTTTTTTTTTTTTTTTTGTGTTACCCTATTGTTATTCCTTTTTTAATGTCAGAATAAGCAAAACAGGAGATTACCTGGTGTGTTCTCCCTCGAGACAAAATGCAGTTAAAATGGAAATGAGCTCCGGGCTGGCAGCAGCTGCTCCTGCCCAGGGAAAGGTATCCCAACCAACTGCGTGGCCAGGCTGAACCCCTGCACCTGAATTGCTCTGCCACCCCATGTCCCAGCACAGATCCACTCCTCCATGGCCACCAGCAAGGACAGTGTCAAGGGAGCAACGTCCCTGTCGCCCCCCACACCTCTCATCTGCTTCTTAGCTGTCCCTGTTTGCTCCAAGGTCATCAAAAGCTGGCAGATGGTGTCTCAGTTCTGAGATGTCCTTTCTTTCTCTCCCACCCCAAACTCTCTGTCCCAGTCCTGGCCACCACACACTGCTGGAGCCTCTCCTGATCCCTCTGTGCCCACAGGAGAGGAGGCACCTCTGTCAGCCTTTCCCACACTGGGGCTCAGACAGTCCCTCTCTTCCAAACCCCACATCCTGACACAAAATCCCTCCTGAAATCCATCATTTGGAGAATCATCTCCCACAGCTTCGTTAGCTTTCTGTGCAGTTCTCAAACTGTCTTGTTTGTCTTTGCTTCTCATTCGTTTCTGCGTAATTTCATCCCTCAACACATCTTTAATTAACAGTTCTGTGCTGATGACTCACAGAGGCATCTTTCAGCTCCAGACACCTCTCCTTCAGTTCAGCCCCCAAATCCAGCCACCCTCCCAGCCCTGGGAGGTGTGTCCTGCAGGGCTGGGGACACTGAAGAGGTCCCTCTCTCTTTCCAGCTTCGCCACAGACTTCTGTCCATCACTGGGGCCAACATCTTGATCATAAAAATAACTCAATCCCAAGGTTTGGCATCATCCTCAGGGCTGGCCTGGCTGCATCCACAGCATGCCAGTTCTTTGGCCCAAGGGCTGGAGATGCTCTCCCTCTGCTATTTCCCTGTAAACAAAATCCCATCTCCATCATTACTAAATTCTCCTTTTTGGCTGTTCGACCTCCCTGTCAGAAGATCCTGGGAAAGCTCTCAGCCCCAGCTGTCACTTCAGTGTTCCCCAGCAAACCCTTCCTCTGCCTCCTCTTCCTCATAACCATAAACTGCTTCACCTCCTTCCTCTCTTCTCAAAGGGACTTTGTGGTTACCACACTGTTCCAGGATGGGTTGGGTTGGGTTGGGTTGGAAGGAACCTTAACCCTCATCCCACGCCACCCTCTGCCATGGCAGGGACACCTTCCACTATCCCAGGCTGCTCCAGCCTGGCCTTGGACACTTCCAGGGGTGGAACATCCGTGGTTGTTCCCCTCATGGGAAGTGAGACCTCCCCAGGACTGGTGGGAAGATCCTCACCCTGACACCCAAAGCAGTGACGGTGTGGGGAAGGAGCTCCAAGTCCCTCATCGCTGTCGGTGCCAACCCTGCCAGCCTTCAGCAGTGTGGCTCTGGGGACCTTCAGCCAAGTTATCCCACGGTTCTGGCTGTCACTACTCACAGGAGCAACGGAGAGAAGTTGCAGCCTCCAAGGCAACTCACTCATGACTCAAAAAAATTGTGTGTGGAGGTGTGGGGGTGGTTTGAATTCACATTTATCCCATGCAAGTAAAAGAAAAACTAAACTTTAGCTCCTTTAGCAAATCATACAGTTGGGGACCAGCATCCAAAACCAAATAGAATAAAAAATTCTGTTCTTGGTGCAGCAGAGGAGGCTGACACAGAACAAAGAGATGCCAGAAAACACAGGAGGAGATGAAAAGCTGCACTGGCTGGCTGAGGAGACTGGGAAGGAGAAGCAAGGAAAACTGAGAACAGCAAAATGGAATCATGAATGATGCCTGTTTCTTGTAAAAACAAATTAAAAAAAAACCAAAAACCAAACCAGAAAACAACAACCCAAAAACCAAAGCATCACTTCCAGCCCAGACTGATTTTGGACTCGGTGCTGTAAACAGGCTCAGGAACACAGCAGATGCCTTTCCCTGCTCTGCCCCCCAGCAGGAACCTGCAGCCCCTCGGGAGCAGCACTGCCACGAGCAAACGACGGCAGAACAGATTGCCTGGTGCCAGCCTTCACCTTTCTCCGAGATGGGAACAATCAGGGACATTCGATTGTTAGAGTGAGAAAGCCGTTAACGATGTGTTGATGAACACAAAGTTAATTTTCCGATACATTTCCTACAAACTGTTTCTTTAGGAATTCTCCTCGGAGCCCAGAAAGCAGCTTGAAAGAGCTCCTGTTAAATATTGACTGCTGCTCCGGGATCATTACGGAAGATGTGTTTGGGTTGTATTTTCCAGGGCACGTCGAGGCGGTTGGGTAATTTCTGTCGGAAGAAGTGCCTTTCCTAGCCCGGCAGGGAGGGAAGTGGGACACACCGAACCGGTCACTGCTTGGGTGCTGCTGGCTTTTTCCTCCCCCAGCACTCTCCTCTAAAGCCCAAGGGCAGCAGTTTCCTAAGCCGGGTCAAGCCGAGAGTGGAAATTCAATAGGAAAATGGAAATATCTTTCACTGCACCGCAAGGGAAAGCGAGACCAGGGCAGTGGGGAGGGGGAAAGGGCACGGGGAGAGGTGGCTTTGGGACAGAAAGGTCACAGGGAGAGGGGAGGCAGGGAAATAATGAAGCCATCAGGGAGGGCAGGCGCTGCGGGGCTCTCGGGGAGCTGCGCGGAACGGGACAGGCGCGGAGCTCCGCGCCGGGACAGCGGGAGATGCTCACGGCATCCCTGCAGGCTGAGCACATGCAGCAGCAAATGCTCCGGCAGCACGGAGAAAGGAGCAGTAGAGATGCACTCCGGGGGGATGACAAATTGAATTTTAAGCCCCCAAAACAGCGTCCGGCAGTGTCCGCGGCAGAGCCCTGCCAGCTGCGGGCTGCGGGCGGCTGAGCTCTTTCAGCACCCCAAAAGGGGGCTGCTTCTAGGAATTTCCACACATTCCCAGTATCAAAAACCATTCCCAGTGTTGATACAGAATTTGGGGACTGAGCAGGGAGTAGAACAGAGCTAAGCCAAGCGCTCGTGGTGGGAAGCAGATGTTCTCCACACGGATCCAAGCACCCCCGGAAAACGGGGACTTTGCATTTCTGTCTGCTCCTGAATGAGAAAGCACCGACTTAGCAACAAAGCCCATGGACAAATAGCTCAGGAATAACGCGGTTTTCCACACTAATTTGCACTGTAGGCTGCAGTAACGTGCATTGTGCTGAGGGATTGCCGAGGCACGGATTTTCCAGGCTTCTTAAGCCCATAATAAAGAGCACATGTCGGGGATTTCAGCGCCCGCAGGCAGCGGCGGAAGCGGTTCCTCCTGGCTGGCTGGGGCTGTAAGAGCCGGAGCTGCACTCGTGCAGTGCAAACCCCTGGGAACAGAGATGTGTGCAGGAAACCACAGCTCAGCATCACATCCCAGCCGGGGCTCGGCCAGGACAGCTCCATGCTGCCGGTGACAGGAGCAGCTCGGAGCTCTGGGGCTCCCTGGGCCAGCAGGGGAGGGACAGACAGACAGACTGAGCCCATCATTCCCAAAGCTGCCGCCAGCACCGCCTGCCCACCGGGGACAGGAATGGCTGCTTCCCAGCACAGCACCAACCCGAGTGCAGATGAGCCAGCCTGGCCACAGCGGCCAGGGGAACCTCAGGAGCATCGCACAGCTCCACCTGCCTCCCCCACCCCTTCCCAAAACATCCTCATCCTCAACCCCCTCACCAGATGAGGTGACTGTGATTTCCCACGAGAGGAACTCTGGGTTTCTCTCCACGCTCTGGGATCTCTTACAGCTACAGGCAGGAGTTGCCATGGGAGGTTTGGAGTTCCCAACCCTGGAGGTGACCAAGGAATTCCTGGAGGTGGCACTGAGTGCTCTGGGCTGGGGACAAGGTGGGGATCAGGCTCAGGTTGGACTGAATGACCTTGAAGGTCTTTTCCAGCCTCAGAGATTCTGTGATTCTTCCCCTTTTTCCTAAGGCTCTCACCCACTCACATATAAAATTCATTTTCATTTACAGTTCATGACCTGATTTTCAATTTTCCCCAACACTGAAGTATTTGTAGTCAAGGGTGGGGCAGAGACAAGGAGCCCACGAACATCACCAGCTGAAATGCTTTCCGTTCTTTCCATTTTTCAAAGACTGATGGATACCAGCTCCAGGACACCTTGTCCTTGTGCATCACTCACATCTACTTGGGTATGACATTTATTTTCATGTAATAAATGGCATGTGGAGGAGACGGAACAACCAGATCCATTTTGTACTTTGGATTCCATTTTACTTAGAAGATTAACTAATATCACTATGAGTCCTTTTTAAAATAATCATACTTTTAAAAGTGGAAAAATTCTCACTTTTTCCTTTAAAATTAAAATTCACTGATGATACACAGTCAGCATTGAAACAGCTTAATTTTGTTCGTCATCATCAAGAAGCTTTTGAGTGACAGAGTCAAGTTAAAAAGCCCTGATTAGCACATGAAATTACATAAAAGATCAAAACAAAAGTAGAGCTTCAGATCTCTCAAATACCCCAAATAAATAAAATAGTGGTGTTGGCAAAGCTTTTTTGTGGGATCTCCAATCCATGAGAGATAAGAATCCCCCTTTTCTCTTGGAGAAGCCTGAGATGTGGCTACACATCAGCCAGCAATAGAAACTGATATGACCAAGTGAGAGCAGCAACCCTGCACTGTCCCCTGTCCCCTCAGCCTGTCTCAAGCTGATAATGGAAATAACTCCAACTCTTGGTGAACAGACAGCCCAAGAGTCAGCAAGGTCTGTTCTCTAAGCCCACACTGCAGGCAGTGCTTTTCCCAAATACATCCCATATTCCTGGCATGCCTCAGTATCTTCACTGTCCTCCCAACAACATTGTCTTAGAAATGACACAATATTTTCAGAAAAAAAAACCCAGGCATATTCCAAACGGAAAGTCTGAGTGAAACCAGAGGTAAAAAAAAACCACCACAGAAATGCTTCCCTTGGCACGGTGGGCAATACTTTGTAGTCCCAGCACTGAGTCCCCCGTGTCACATCGTGTGACACTCACTGAGCTCTGAAAGCCGAGCCTGAGGGAACAGCCAAATAAATTCAGAGAGGGGGAAAAAAGAGTGGTGGAAAAGCACCTTTTGCTCCTCTTGAGTCTTTGTGCAGGAACTTCACAAGCACAGCAGAGCAGAAGGGCCTCATTCAGATTTAAAGATAGTTAAAGCCTGTTGTTCCTAATGCATTATCATACTCTAAAATAAAGCAGATCCGATGTGCTCAGCTGAGCTGCCTCCCCTGACAGCCTGAGCTTTTAGAACTGGCCTCAGCCCACTCCCACTAAAACTCCATCAGATAATTACCAGCACTTTGGCTGGGGGTAGGGCTTTAACCTCAGGCTGCATAATTTGAGGAAAAATTCAAAATCCACCTATGGCTTCTTACTTATTAAGGGGATTTTAATGGTCTGTGCTGCTGCCTCACATCACACTCTTTATCTGCTGGATATTGATGAGCACACCTGCACAGCTCCAGAGCTCTGCCTTGCCTCCTGCCGGCAGGATTTGCACATTGGTGACATCCAAACTGGGCAAGAGAGGACCTGGTGCCACCAGGGAGGCTTTATTGGAAATGTCAGCTGGGCGTTGGCATTGTCCCAGCCCAGACCCAAGCCAGGAGCTCTGTGTCACAAGGACATCTCTGAGCCTGTGACATCCCCATGATGGGACAGGAGAGCTCAGTGACCCTCCAGCACCTCACAGAGCTGCTTCCCGTGTGCTGCTGAAAAGGCCACTGGCTTTATGGAGACATAGAATGTGGTCCCACTTTAATTTCAGCATGTGGATCAAGTAATTGTTTAGATTTTAATATTGAGTCTACGTTTCACTGATTTGCATTTAAATGTGTTGTCAGAGAACTTCCAGAAGTCTTTAATAAGAAGGCCGATTTGCATTTTAATGTGCACTTAAAGAATTTGAAGAAGTCTTTTCATGTGAGCTGTGTTATCTGAGGAACGTTCACACTGGAGGGGGAATGAGAGCTGCAAGCACAAGTCTGACAAAACTGCTTCTGTGAGACAGCACAGCCTTGTTGGACTTTGCTGAGGAAAAAAATCTTCTTGCTGCAGATGTGGTTTAAAGGGAGAGCTGGGAAGGGGTTGGGATGGCTGAGGGCAAGGTGAGGGACAGGCAGCTTGTCTTCCACACCTCCTCTCCCTCGGGCTTTCTCAGGGAGCTTTGGATGTGCCTGTGGATTATTTTAACAGAAAATTGAGTTTCAAGCTTTCTGTGTTCTCATCTGAGCATCAAATGTATTTGATCTGCAGAATAACTCAGCTGATCATTTAGTAAAATCATAAAGGAATAAAACTTAAAGTTCTTAGGGTATCCTGAGTTGGAAGGGAGCCACAAGGGTCACTGAAGTCCATCTCCTGGCCCTGCACAGGACAGCCACAGGATTGTATTCTACGTGTTTCCAGATTATGAAAACAGGCACAGGACTTAGTCTCTACAAAAAAGTTCCGTTTACCTTGGAAATAAACCAGGTAAAAAATTCACGCATAAATACCCAAACAGCTGTGCCCCTCAAGGAGCTGGGCTGCAGGGGCAGCAGGGGCTTTAGGGGCTCTTTCCCATCCAAAGACGAAGGCAGACTCATCTCAGGCAACAGGTGGAGGCTCCTGGAGACTCTCAGAAGGCTGAAATCAGCTCCTTCAGGCCCCAGCAGCTCCCACAGTGCCAGGGGCTGCAGAGCTCTGTCCTGCGCTAAACAAACGCATGGCTGAGCCATCCATCAAAAATAAATGACTTGGGGAAACAAAGATGAATCCTTCCCTGTTCAGTTCACATAACTTCACTGTACGCACTGACTCGGGCTGTGACTCCAGGTCCCTGGTGGTGCTGGCACGGGGGAGGCACTGCTGCCACCCTGCCCTGGCACTGCCATCGAGCTGGGCAGGGACTGCAGAGCTCTGAGCCTGGGTGACACAGAGCTCACTCCTGCCCTGGGCTCTCAGGGATGGCTGGAAGGTAAATCAGAGAATCAGGAAAGTTCAAAGACCTCCAAGACCATCAAGTCCAACCTTTGATAAATCACAGAATATTCTGAGATGGAAGAGACCCACAAGGATCATCAGGTCCAGCTCTGAAGTGCATGGGCTGTACAGGGATTCAGCCCACAGCCCTGGCATTGTCAGCACCATGCTCTGCCCAGCTGAGCCAATGCCAGCGGCTAAATGTAGATAAATAAAATATATATAAATATACAGAAATATATACCCACATGTCCAGCTGCTAAATGTAGATATATAAAATATATATAAATATACAGAAATATCTAAATGTAGATATATAAAATATATATAAATATACAGAAATATATACCCACATGTCCAGCTGCTGCCAGCCACGGCTGCCCTCCCACAGAGCTCTGACCAGCCCATATCCCACAGTGCAATCCAAAGTTTAAAAACTGCAATTAACCAACTGGAGACATATGCAGGGAGGCAGCACAATAATTAGTGCAAAGCAAAGCGGGTGCTTCAGAGTTTCCATTCCATAACACATAATTGGTGCATAAGTGAGAGTGTTTGTTTGTTTACTCAGAGCAGGGTCACCTACTGCTGTCACTGAACAAAGCTGTCACGGGGTTTAGATGGAATAGGCTTCTGCTGCTTAAGCCAATTATTTTCTCACCAGAGATCAGAGCATCAATAAAAACCAACAAATAAGCCAATTTTGATCAGCTAAAATATTGGTTATGTGGGATTTTTATTGTATTTTTACTGCAATAAACAACCCCAGTGTCACATCCACATGGCACTGCCAGCTGCTGGGCTCTTCCTGAGCCTAGCCTGAGCTGAGCTTTGTCCCCGTCGAGCTGCCCAGGGCATGGAGGAGGAAACAGGGTGACAAGACAGGTTTGTGTCATCCTGTGTTTAACCAACAGCTCCAAAACCAAGGAGACCTTCCCTTGTTGTGGAAAGCAGGACTATTTCTGGTGGCTCTGGGATGAAGTAACGCTTCAAGGTGTTACTTGGCACGTTGTTGTCAGGGTGTGCAACACACACCACCCCAAACTTCAGCTACAAAGCTGAAAACCAGATAAAGGTGTCCCTGAAATGATGTCAGCCCTGCTGGTGGATGGGCTCAGCAATCCTGGTGCTGCTGCCACAGACAGGTTCATCCATTTTTCCTCAGACCTCGTGGCTGGAACACATCAGCTCCAAGGGCTGGGAGCGAGGGCTCGTCACGTGGATTCAGCTCCTTTGGGGACATATGGGACACGTCCCTGTCCTGCAGAGGGGCCTGTTTTGTGTGAGGTTGTACCCAGGTGGACGTGTTCAGAACAGCTCAGTAAAGATGTGACTCCTGTACATCCAAACAGCTTTTGGCAAACAGTGTCGCTGTGAATTTATTCAGGCAGATGAGTCTCTGGAGTGGCTGTGTCCCAGTGCTGGGCTGGCACGGAGCAGGATGGACCTGGCTGTGACAGCCAAGCCACTGAGAGCACTGCAGCACACACTGACACACTCAAACCAAACCTCCCTGTCTGCATTTGCAGGCTGGAGGGGAAGGTTTGGATTGGGTCTGTGTGGGTGCAGCCCCAGGGTTCCCCACAGCCTCACTCCTTCATGGCCCTGCTGGGAATGCAGGGACAGGAACAGGATGTGGGACAAACCCACCAGCACAGGGCTGTGGGACACAAACCCACCAGCACAGGGATGTGGGACAAACCCACCAGCACAGGGATGTGGGACACAAACCCACCAGCACAGGGATGTGGGACAAACCCATCAGCACAGGGATGTGGGACACAAACCCACCAGCACAGGGCTGTGGGACAAACCCATCAGCACAGGGATGTGGGACAAACCCACCAGCACAGGGATGTGGGGCACAAACCCATCAGCACAGGGATGTGGGGCACAAACCCATCAGCACAGGGATGTGGGACAAACCCACCAGCACAGGGATGTGGGACACAAACCCATCAGCACAGGGATGTGGGACACAAACCCATCAGCACAGGGATGTGGGACACAAACCCAGGATCCACCGAGAGGACATGGAGGGAACAGCCTTTTCTGAAAGGCTCTTGGAATATCCCTGACTTTGACCTTCTTTCTGTGCTGGGGCTGAAGTGGCACAAAGGGATCACCAGGCTTTGGCTGTGCCCACTGCTTACAGCAGCACCAACAAATACAAGTCAAGGCCTTACACAAAGCCTGTTTAAAGGAAATACAATTTTCCCCCACAAAACATTCTTTAAGGTTTATCTTAATCTGTTCTTTTCAGTCGCTGCATCCCTTGGGAATAAGCACATTAAACCGCTGATTATCTGTACAAGCAGGGAAAGGCATTACGGTGCCATTATCAATACAAACTAATTTAAAATCCTTCCAATATTTGGAGAAGACCTACAGCACAGTTGCAAGCAAAATCTCTGATCACTTTTTCAAACAATATTTAATCTGTCCTATAGCCATGGTCTGTAGAAGCTGCATCTGCAAACAAAAAATAGTGTGGGACTGAGGTTGTCTCTCCAGCTGAGCAAACACTTTCCAGTGTCTCTGATATTTCACTTATTATTCCATTTGTTTGACATACCAAAACCTACTGATTATTATTCCTTGCAGCGCAGAAACCTGGCAGGGTCAGGTTCAGGAAATTTGGGTACAGGAAAATCTCCCTGGCCACAAGGTGATGGTTCATGTCACCAAACAGCACAGTGGACACTTGGAATGTGACACTGGAATTCAGAATTTTGGTTTCTTTGGCAGACGTACTGACACTCATTTCAGGCCTGGCTTGATTCCAAGCCATGGAGATGGAGATGGAGATGGAGATGGAGATGGAGATGGAGATGGAGATGGAGATGGAGATGGAGATGGAGATGGAGATGGAGATGGAGATGCAGCAGAGTGGGAAGAGCTGTGTGGGACGAGGATCCCACAGGCATGGCTGGCAGGGAGCGGGCAGGAGGGTGCAGTGAGTGCAGAAGGGATGTGGGAATGGCTGGGGAGGATGGAGCAGCGCAGTGCCAGCTGGGGAACAGCTCGGTGCAGGAGGAGATCAGTGAGCAGTGAGCAGTGAGCAGAACCCACGCCCAGTCCCACGGGATGTGTCAGGGGAGCTCCCAGCACTCCCAGCAGGGAAAAGGAGCAGAGTCAGGCTGCACCCTGCTCCCTGCAGGACCCTAGGGCAGCGGGCAGACCGAGACCCCACCAGCTTGGGGATCTCCTGGGGATGGAGAGATGGGATCAGCGCTGGGGGCAGAGGGTGACCTCTTCCCATCCTCTGGGTTTGAACACAAGGCTTCAAACACAGTGTAAAGCGCAATAAGTTAATATCTCAGAGCTCTCTAATCCCCTCGTTCACAAGCAGCCACACAAACTTTCAAATATTCATGCTTGAGAGGAAGAAGGTGTGGCTGGGAGGGAACAGGGAACCATTCCTGTCCTGCCAGCTCCCACCAGGTAAGCAGAGTCGCACCGCAGGGACCTCCTGAGGCAAGGAGGCAGCTGCAGGCTGTGAAGGGAGTCAGTGGCCTTCATTCAGGGTTGTGATGTTTGCCTATGAAATATTCATCATTCACCCCCATTCCTCCAGTCCCCATTAGCACCTCAGCCTCGGAGCAGAGCAGTTCCTGCCCTTCCTGTCTACTCTGAGGGAAACCAAACTAGCTCAAACACCTCTGGCTATGGCACGGCCTTCTCAGTCAATGTCATCTCATCCAGGATAATTATGGAAAATACTAATTATCAGAATTAGGTGGAAGGGTGATTTTTTGTGCTCCAGGGGATCCCAAAAGCCCTTTGTGCATCAGCGTGGCTGCCCCGGTGAGGAGGGACGTGCCAGCCCTGCGGGATGAGGCATCTCCCAGCCTTTGGAGATGTGCTCCAGCATCCCTGAGCCTCCCTGCAGCTCTCAGCAGCTCCACTACACCCTCCAAAACACTGCACATCTCCCCCAGTTTCCCAGGGAGCAGAAAACATCGCGATTGAGGGGCTGAGTGGGGTTTGGGCTCAGGGGTCGCTGGGTGCCTCTGTCCCCTCAGCCCTGCATCCCCAGATCTGCTGCGTTTGGAGGGAACAGAGCCATCAAACCACCGTGGGCTTGGCAGGGAGAGCTGTGATTTGTACATTTGCATGCGAGAGGATGAGTAATGGCAGCAAAACGAGGGAGGAATAACCGAGCCTGATTAGCCCACAGCTGCACTGCTGCCTTTGCCCTTGGCCATATGTCTGTGTGGGTCTGTGGGACCTTTCCCTGCTGCCACACGCCAGGGTGGACACGGGAAATGCAGCAAGGACAGCCAACAGATGAAGATTTATTTTTGCTGGCCCAGCCATCGATCACAGTCAGACCTCAGCGATACATTCCTTGTTAGGAGTAAGCTGGGCAGACACTTCCTCAATGCTTTAACCCTTGGGAAATGTTGTTTTCCCCAATCTACAGATCTCAAACAGCTCCAGCTTGTTTCAAGCACAGGGAGCTCTGGGACTCTGCTGCTCCCTGGCTTGGGCTCTAAATTAGACACCAACACAAACTGACCAGCTGCACACAGCAAACCTGCAAGAGGCAGCTCAGTGTGCCATGTCACACCTCAGCCCTCCCAGGAGGTGCCACCGACGGCAGCCCCAGCAGAGGTGCAGCCAAAGCACAGCCAAGGTTGGCACGTGGGGGACATGGCTGAAACGGGAGCTCCTCCCTGAGCTGTGACAAGGGACAGGGGGACCAGACTGCAAAATGCACACAGGTGCTTTGTGCCAAACACCGCCTGTGCATGAAAATTAGTGTGGAGTAGTGGGTGTAAAATATTCAGGTGGACATTAATAATTTGTAGCAGTAGATGTATTTTCTTTCTATAAAAAATTAAATGAGCTTATAAATTATGACAAAAATACAACACCGTGTCTCATGACAGGGTTAGATAATCACATCCTTACTGGAGTAACAGTGGGGTCAGCCTGGGTGTATTCCAATCCAACCAGGAGCAGGAAGCTGCCCTGCCATCCTCTCTGCCCAGGTGTGCCAGCCCTGCCAGGGATGCAGAGTCACGGCAGGTTTGCGTGTTGCCTCCCATGAGACTGGTGCAGGACCTGCCTGCCCTGGGCATGGGGACAGCTTTTCCAGAGGAGGCTGGTCTGAGCACATGGGAACAGTAAATAAAATGTAGAGAGAGGCAGAAATTGGGCTGTTTCAATCTACCATTCCATGGAAAAGAGATTCTGAGACTTGCACATGTGCCCAAACACAAACACACTCAGGGAAAGAAGAAATGACAGGCAGAGCAGTAACAACAATAGTCAGAGAGTAATTTGTTCTTAACCTGTTCAAAATAAAAATAACTGGTGTACAAGTTCACTCCTTGGACCATCTGCATCTCATAAGCATAAGTTAGAATCCTGACACCATCTGTTCCATTGGAATTTTAATGCCTCACCAATATGCCAGCTCCCAATCCTGCAGCAAGGACAGCAACCCCCTCACTCCCAACCCACCTGCTGGGCTGGGCTGGGCTGTGCTGAGGGGGAGAGACCTGGAGCCAGCTGAGGGCAAAGCAAGCCGGGGGCTTCTCCTCCCCTGGCTGGGGAAGCAGCCCCAGGCCACCAGCAGCATCCTGGGAGCCCTCAGAGTCCCGATGGACAGTTGGGCAGGACATCTGAAGAGTAGAGTATAAACAGGAAAAAGTCCTCTGGGCTCTCATGGAATATGTTTTATTCTCCACAGCAGCACCCATTTGCCATCGTGCAGAGTCAGCAGCATGTGCAGCCTTTCCAGAGGAGGGATCAGCCCTTCCAGAGGGAGATCAGCCCTTCCAGAGGGAGCTCAGCCCTTCCAGAGGGAGATCAGCCTTTCCAGAGGGATCAGCCCTTCCAATGAGGATCCATCACCACTGTGGGGAAGCTGCAGTCCCCTGGCACCAGCCTGTGCCCAGTGTTGGCCACAGGGGTGGCTGTGACTGTCTGGTCCCTCTGCTCCTCTGCCAGGCACCAGCCACAGTCACCTCCCTGACTCTGTTTGTGATGACAAACAGATGCTGAGACCCCAGCCAGAGCCAGAGTGGCTGGTATTGTGAAATCAGGGATAAGTTTGGATTCAAGAGCAAAAAAAGTCCTGTGAAGTGTCTAAAAAAACCTACTTTGCTAAATTAGCCTAGCAAGATTTATCCCATCTTTTAATTCATCATTACTAGAAAGGCTGTTGAAAGTCTTTGCATATTTTTTATTGGTCCTAGTGGGAAGAAATCCATTTTAAAATGGAAATTAATATAATATCTGCACGGCCCTCTTCAGTGATTTCTTTTTGCTTAGCAATATTGTAGAGTTACAAACCATACATCATGTCCTCTGCTGCCCAGAATCAATTTCTTCACAGAAGAAAACCAGAAATGTGTTCCCTCACCATTGCAGGATATAAAGTGAATGAAGCCGAGGGAGGGGAGGAAGGCAAAACACAACCAAGCAAGTAAATCTTACAGACGTAGCCCATATCCATTTTTTCCTGATCAATGGAACTATGTAGGCATGTTCACAAAATTTAATTAAGTCCCATTCCCCAAGAAATCTATGTGCAATGTTCCTCTGCAATTATTTATTTACTATCTGCCATGTAGCTTTTAGCTTTCCTCGGGAGAATGCTGGATTTCCACTGCATTTCCATCAGCACAGGCTGCTTCCAGAGGGGCTGGGGGAGGGTTTGCTCTTCCCTCACTGTCTGTGTGCTGATTGTCTCCTTGCACAGAAAATCTGTTCATGTCTTTAGACACACTTCAGTGTTATGGAGTCATAGAACCATGGAATGGTTTGGGCTGGAAGGGACTTTAAAGCTTGTCCAGCCCCACCCTCTGCCATGGCAGGGACACCGTCCACTGTCCCAGGCTGCTCCAAGCTCTGTCCAACTTTGGACACTGCCAGGGATCCAGGGGCAGCCACAGCTTCTCTGGCACCCTGTGCCAGGGCCTCACCACCCTCTTCCCAATATCCCATCCATCCCTGCCCTCTGGCAGTTTGAAGCCATTCCCCCTTGTCCTGTCACTCCATCCCTTATCCAAAGTGCCTCTCCATCTTCCTTGCAGTGTCCCTTCAGGCACTGGAAGGGCACGACTGGCTCACCCCAAAGCTTCTCTGCTCCAGGCTGGCAATCTAATGGTGTTTGTACCAAAGCCATGGGCAAAAGCTGGAAAAGCAAAGTTCACATGATGCCGAGGCATCTCTGCTGCCAGCTGTGGGATGCTGTGGGAGCCAAGGCTTCTGCCTGCTCCCTCCAGGCTTGGTTTGATCCCGAGCCAGGTGCTGCTGCATACAAACTCAAGCCCTGTGCTCCTGCAGGGAATTGGTCTGGGCACAGCGTGCAACAGGCAGTCCCAGGGCCAGGAGGCACCTCAGGGATGGGAACAGAGCAGCCTCAGCCAGCCCTGAATGCCTCGGTTTATCTCTTGGAACCAAAGAGGCTGTGGAGATGCTCAGGGAGAGGTGGGCGAATCTGTCATCCTCCCACACGAGCAGAGCCTGCCTGCCAACGTGCCACCTGCCTCATGCCAGCCTGCCTGGGACACGTGGGCTGCTGCTGGAGGGAAGGCATGCAATTATTGACAGTTTCAAATGGATCCACTCCAGCCCTTTGAGTTTCAGCACAGGAAAGATTATTTGGACTTCTTAAACTCAGAAAACTTGTATAAAGTGAACCGTAATGCTTCCTAGGTACAAGTCAAGTATTTTGAAGATTTAGAAATGGAAATAAGTTAGAGCAGAGTTTGAACCTCCCCATCAATGACCTCCACCAGAGATGGGACCTGAGCTCTCCCCAGCACTGGAGATGTCACTAAGTTGGGAAAACTCTTCCCACAGACCAAACCCAAATGAACTTTTCAATCCCTGTGCATGAAATGGTACCTCTTCTGCCTTCACCTACAGGACTCTAAAGCAGCAGAGTCTTTAATCAAGTCTTTACCAGTGAAAGCATTTTTATCAGCATCCTTATTTAAATATTCTTTGTCTATGCAAGGGAAGGCATAGAAGAATTCTGTCCCTCTGCTCTGAGGGAAGGGAATGATTTGATCCTCATGTAATGCAAGTGCATTGACTTGAGAGAATAGAGGGTTTGTTCTCTTGAATGCTCACAAATTAATGAAATCAAGAATACCTGGGCCCTGCTATTCTCCCAGCTAGAAAGGAGAGGTTTTGGTAATTGTGCTCTGCCAGGGAGAGTGAAGCCACACGTGGGCTGCACGTGGGCTGAGTTCAACAGTGCCCAGGGGAATTTCCTCAGGCCCTGGGTACAAAACCTCTCTAGTGATGAGGCTGTGGCTCAAGAGGTGATGGCAGGATTGAGAGAAAGTCATGGTGTGCAGTGCTGGCAGGATGGCAGAGGCTCAGAGAGCACTCGGGCTAAAGCAGGGGCAGGTAGTGTTCCTGTGCTGGCACTGCTGAGGCACCTGCAGGGCTCTGTCCAGCTCTGGCTCTCCTGGCTGTGGAGTGCCCAGGGAAGGGAATGGAGCTGGGAAGGTCTGGAGCCCCAGGAAAGGCTGAGGGAGCTGGCAAGGAGCTGAGCCTGGAGCAAAGGAGGCTCAGGGGGACCTTGTGGCTCTGCACAGCTGCTGACAGGAGGGGACAGCCGGGGGGTCAGGCTGTGCTCCAGGGAACAGGGACAGCAGGAGAGGGAACAGCCTCAGGGGAGGGGAAGGCATTGGAAAGGACTTCCCAGGGAGGGTTGGAGTCCCCATCCCTGGAGGTGTCCAAGGAAGGGCTGGAGGTGGCACTGAGTGCTCTGGGCTGGGGACAAGGTGGGGATTTGGCACAGCTGGGACTCGGTGGTCCAAGAGGGCTTTTCCAGCATCTGTGATCCTGGGATTCTGTGACTCTGTGCCAGCATGTCACTGTCAAACTCCTGAGACAGAAGGAACCCAACTTCCAAGACGTTTTCAGCAACATTTTCCCAACACTGACCTCTCATGAAAGCCCAGCTGTGCTTACCTAAAGCCCATGAAATGTATTCCCTGTGTCACAATGAGATATTTTCCATGGCAGCCTTTCCAATTAGCCAGATCCCATGGGAGCCTCACTGCCAGGGCCAGCAGCAGCACAGCTGCACAAATGCTGGGCCAGCTCTGCACTGGGGGAGCTGCTGCAGCTCTGCTGGGCTCAGCACAGCTCCTGCCATTAACCCGAGCTCCTCAGAGATGCTCTTCTGGCTGTAAATATAACATCAGCAACAAAGGGCATAAATAATATAACAAATGGCATTATTTATGCATAAAAACGATGTTACCACTGACCACCACTGGACCATTAATTCAGAAACAGAATTCCCTCTGTAATTCCACAGGAGGACAGTGGTCATTTATTTTCCCCACAATTATGCTGCAACATCTAACCAAAGGAAAAAGCACCAGGCAGGCTCTTGAGGCCCAGCTCCCTGCACTGACTGATTATCAGGAGAGAAAACCAAAGGCAACATACTTTTAGAACAAGCAGTAACTCCTCAGATTCCTTGTTGTTGATTTTGGCATGTTAGAACAAGGGGGGTTGAGCTCTTCATTGAGGCACCTCAGTGTTTTTCCGTGCACTCATCTGCCACATGACAACACGCTGTGAGAGAAATTCTGTTCCAGCTGTCTGTGAAAGCTCCATCATGGATCCTGGTGGTAGATTTAGTGTAAGTGGGGGTCAAAAATCCCATTTCCACAGGAGCATCCAGGGGCAGATTTGCAATAAGCCATGTTCACCTCCCTGCCTCAGGATCAGCCTCTGCCATCCTTCATGGGGCAGAGCTGGACTTGCCCACACCTCCAGGGAAAGCTCTGAGCTGAGAACAGTCCAGTGACAACCCCTCTGTAGGAGCACAAACACTTTCCCAAGCTCTCTGGTGGTGTGGTCTTTGTCCACTCAAGCTTTGCTTGGAGTTTCTGGCTTTGAAAATATTTAAAGTGCAAAATTCAGTCAAAATCAGCATGTTCCACTGGGTTCTATTTCAGCCTGATTTAATTCCACTGTAAAAATACACTCTGATTCAGTTTGATGTAAATTCAATCTGAAGTCTTGAAATGAGTCTCCTCCAAAATATGCAGAGTTTTTCTCTAAACTTGACTTTGAGGCCCTGACAGGAGGGCAGAGCTGGGTCTGTTCCCAGCTGCAGCCCCTGCTCAGATCCAGGGTGGGAGCATCCCTCAGGCTGCTGCTCCCTCCAAACTGTCCTAGGAACACACCAAAGTTCAGGACCATTTTCCTCCTCAGAATTTGGTGTTTGGGGATGCTGCACTCACTTTCTAACACACTCCAGAGCCCTGTGCTGGAGCACAGCTCTGAAGGTATTCCAAGGCAGACTTACAGAAATTAATTTTCAAGGTTTTCATAGAATCATAGAACATCCTGAGTTGGAAGGGATCCACCAGGATCATCCAAAGTCCAACTCCTCACCTAGCATAGGATAACCCCAAGAATCCCACTCTGAGTCAGAAATGCAGGAATTGTACCAAAAAAACCCGAAACCCCACCAAATCAGGCAGGTCCTTTCTACAGAACTGCTCAGAACATCTCTGATTAAATTATTTCCCTCCAACCTGCTGCCTCATCAAAGCCGAGGAGTTTCAGTGACACACAGGATATACTTTGCTTGCAGGAATGATGGGATTCCACTGATCTGAGACAAAGAAAACTGAGAGAGGTGAGCAATTTAAAGAAGAAACTCCGAGCTGCTGGATCCATCCTGGATGTCCCTTGGTCCCAGGGCCAAGCAGCACCATGGCAGCACCAGGGGCATCACAGCAGCAGGATGGATTGCAAACCAGGATGGCCACAGTTCTGCTCACTTTGTTTCTGCTAGAGGAATTTTTTAGCTGCCCTAACAGCTAATCAATGAGCTCCTGGAAATCGTTAATCACTTCGTTAGGAGATTCAGAGGCAGCACAGGGAAATTTGTAACGCAAGTGATGGATGAACAGCTCGTGGATGGGAAGGACATAAGTGAGAGTCGATAGAGAGAGGGCAGCAGGGTCACACAAATTGACCAATTTGTATTTATGGGGATTTCAATACAGCTTGGCCCAGCTGCTGAGAGGCAAAACAATTCTAACAACTCCAGACTTCTCGCTCTCCTTCAAACATCATTAGAGAGCTAATTTAACCAGTTAGTTTGGGAAAGCTAAGGAAAACAGCCCACCCAGGACCCTGACAGTCATTCTCTATTTTATTTACTCAGTCCCTGCTACCAGAGATAAAGCCAAGGGACAATCACTCCAAGCTTGATGAAAAAAGGATTCTTCTTTCTGTGTGCGAAGATGTAATTTAGATTTTACTTTGTGTCTCCATATTTATTGTACATTAGCCTTGAACTTGAAAAGCCGGGGAAAAAAAAAAGAGAAGAAACTGAGAAAATATTGTGGTTACAAAATTAAACAAATCCAGGATGGCTGGACAGAAAAAACCCAACCTGCTGCGAGGAAGTGTTTGTCTGTGTGCACAATATGTTGCTGGTATTTATTGAATGGCAAATCTCGTGTTGTGTTTTCTTATTTACATTCCTTCACTCTTTCTGATTCTGTTTTCCCGAGACCCAGAGCTACATTTCAACAAACTTTGGAAAAGGCCAGACCTCACCAGGCTGCAGGGGGCTGCAGAAGGGGCTGGTAGGAGCCATTCCTTGGCTTGCTCCAAGGATTCTGCCATCCCAGGGCAGCGCACTGGCATTCCCAATTTCCACTGCTCTCTAGAACACGTCTGCTTTCCTGACAGCAAACCCCTGCCCTGCTCAGCCTCCCCAAATGGGGCTGTGGGACCTTTTGTGCTGCTCGTGGCAAGCAGCCAGCTCAAGGCTGCAATTTCAAAGACTTTGATTTTATTTTCCCCCCTAAATGCCAGCCCTCCTTGGTTAATCCTGTAGTCATTACAGTCTTTTTCTGGATCACAGAGCCGCAGCAGCACTGCAAGTGCCACGGGGAGGCCATGCCATCCTTGCTGGTTCCTCAACAGCACTTTTCATACATTGTCAGAATAAACTCTGAACTCTAAATCCAACCAACTCTTTTACCAAGTTTTGCTTCACTTACTGAACAGCAGATTCCTGGCCTAATCTGACAATCAGATTTGATACAACTGGTTTCCAATAAGTATTTGGCTATTTCTCATCTATGGAGTAACTCTAATCAACAATTGTGCAGGTTTTTCTGTCTGCCCTGACAGACTGGGAGAGAGAAAAAGCTCGGAGCAAAGTCTTTCAGCCATGAACACACTGACAGACCCGGCTGGCTGCAGCCCCACCTGCAGATGCTCATCCTGGTGAGAGGTTTGCTTTGGCAAGAGGGACCAGAGGCATGGATGATGACAATAATTACTCGGAAACAGAACCATCTCCTGTCAGCGGGGAAGATGTTTGCATTATTCATTGGATTAGACTTCATTTTGCTCGCTTTGGGGTCATTTTGATCTTCACTGATTTAAAACCAGACAAAAGCAGCTACTGGATTATGTGACAGTATTGGTTTAAAGAGAACTAGGTGATGTTCCTCTCCCACATCTTGCCCGTTTGACAGCACAGCTGTGGGTGTCACCATGCAAGAGTGCTCCGTTTTGTGAGTCAAATTTCTGCCACACAATGAATTTCTGAGTCAGTGGTAGGCACATCACTATGGGATCCTTTAGCTCAGTCACACATGCACACTGACAGGCCCCAGCTGGCTGCAGCAATCCCAAATGGATCCTCTTGTATAACAGACACCAGGATTGTCCTGGGGAATCATATCCAATGCACGGGCATCAAGGAAAGTCACCCGACATTCCTCCTTTCTCCTGCACATCCGACCCAGGAGGGTTCATCTCTTTATTCCAGGATACTCTGCAACCCACTTCACAAACGTCTCTGCACACCAGCCTCCTGCCAGCAGCTGCAAGGCACAGCCAGCCAGCCAGCTCCTTCTGCACAGAGCAATGGAGGCCCCACATTCACAGGGTCCCTGGAGCGAGTGCAGCCAGCACAGGTCCTGCAGGAGCAGGAGCATCATTAATTCCTGTTTGTCTTTCAGAGCTGCAGCACCAGGAAGGTCTCATGGTTTCCTTGCACATCTGTAGGTGCCTGGGATGCTCCCCATGTGCAGCTGTGAAGTGCCAGTGCAAGGAAAGGCTCCACCAGATCAGACCCACTGTGCTCAGACTTTGAGGCACAGCCTTGGGAGGAGCAGGGACAGACATCTGTCCACATCCCCGTGTTCCTCGCTGCTCAAAGAACGTGAAGTAGCACTTGCCAACCTCTCCACCTGCGTGCTGTGGGGAAATATTTGAGTTAAACTGAGGGCAGAAGCATCTAACAAATTCCCCCTCGCCATGGCTGGGTGAGGTTGTCAGTACCCCCACCTCGTCCCTCGTCACAGTTCATTCTGTCCAGACTGTGTGTGAATTCTCTCTCCTTTCCCTCCATCTGTACTCCCTCTGTACCTGTCCAGCAGCTCTCCTCTCGCCAGCCCCACTGTCTGGCTGAGCAGAGGTGCCAGCTGTGTCCCAAGGACAGCCCTGTTGTCCCCATGCCTGGCTGGCTGCTCCTCAGCAAACAGCTCTGGGCTGGCAGTGCCAGGCTCACCCTGCAGGGCTGCGTTTCGGGAAAGCCTCCTCCACAGGGAGCACACCCTGCTGCACACACATCCTTCCCAGCACCACCCTGACCGCGGGACAAGAGGCCATGCAATATTGATGGTGCAGTGCTTTACCAGCACTCGCTGTACCAGGGTGAGAGCTGCTCAGCTCACACCCCCTCCGCTCCATCTGAGCCACTTTCAGATGGATTAGCACATGAAAAATGTTCTTCATCTTCGTGCCAACCACAGGCATTTACCTTCCTGGTGGTATTTGAAGCATACAACATATTTGGTGTATCCAAACACCATTCCTCCATGTATTCTTCCTTCTTTGGAACTAATCACCCTTACCCACCTGGGCAGATTCTCTCCAGCAGGCCTTTCACAGGAGTTCCTGAGCCGCCCTGCAAAGACCACCTCTGCCTCCCCAGTTGTATTAGACTTCTCCCAGGTTCAGGCCCATTAACCTGCTCCCAACAGCTTGATGGATTAATGCTTACATAGTCACAGTTGGCAGCTTCTAAATAAATAATTATGGCTAAGCAGCTGCTGAGGAGATTCCATGTTCCACTGCAAAGCCAGATGTCAGTTTTATTGGTCCTCAAAGTTTCAAATCAAATGCTTTTGGGAAAACGGAAATGAAATTATTTTGGGAGATTTAGAGAGGGAATTCTTTTGCTCCAGGTGAATTCTGGACCCTGCTCTCAGGTGGATCAGCTGCAGCCAGCAGTGAGTGTGGGGCAGGGAAGATCTGCAGCTGGAGCTCCATGGCAGCAGCAGTGGAACCAGGCAGAACAGAACCACTTGGATCGGGACAAGAAAGAGACATCTGGCACCACAGCCATGGCTTTGCCTTTTACCTGGGGAAGGACCCTCTGAAAAACCCACCTCTGAAACTGGATCAGTCTCAAAACCCCACAAAATTGATCCGAGCCAAATGCAAAGCCTGCTGAACTGGATAGGAATCTTTCCAGGAACTTTAATTGGATTTAACTGATGAGAGAAGATTTTGTGACACCTGCTATGGAGTTCCACTCTCCAAAATTTCTAAGGTACCTCTCCTCTTGGTCCCTACCTTGGCTGTATTGATATGAGAGCAGTGAGCAATCCTTGAAGGTAAAAAACTGAGAAATATGAAAATCAGGAGTCCATGTTCCATTCAGGGAAAACCCACATTCGTCCTCTCCTCAATTAGTAAAGACCATTGTGCCTATAAAGAACTTACATTATTTTCTTATTTGAAAATTAAATGCCAGCACAGTTTGTCCTAATCCATTCCTTTAACTACATTAATTCTCCTCCTAGAACTTGTACAAGACACTGTAATTTCAAGAAGAAGCTGCTTAATAACACAAATCATCCATCCCTGTTGGAATATAAGCGGATCCATGACCTTAGAGCTATTTTGCTAAGAAATCCAGCTAGAAAACTAATTTTAAGTAAATCTACAGATGTCAAAAACCCAGATGGCTTTTCAGGATGCTAACTTAAGCTTCATTGCATAAGCAGATTAGGGCTGCCTGTTGAGCCTCACACAAGAGTAGATGGCGCTGAGTCCACAGAATTACACCCAAACTGTTCACTTCCTGATGCATCTTCCATCGAAAACTTTAGTCAGCTCCCCACACCAGCATCCTGCTCACTGTGAGCACCACACCCAGGGCAGCAGCTCTGCCAGACAAGCGTTATCCCCTTATCCCTCTATCCCCCTATCCCTCTGTCCCTCTATCTCTCTGTCCCTCTGTTCCACTCCCAAGGCCACTGGGCAAAGCAGCAGCTGGCTAGAGCTGATGGATGGGGCAGTCGTTCCATCCTTCATCCTCCTCAAATGAAAACAGAGGAAAACAGCCTCCTGAACCTCTCAAATGTTTCAGCCCAGCAGTTGTGGAATGATTTTCTGATACAGACTCATCGAATCCAGATTAGCCCAGTGTTACCATTGGTAACCAGCCTGTACCTGGGTATCAGCTCCGGAGTTAATGAGCCCTCGAGCACTCAGGGCTCAAACCAGCGGAGCAGAGTGCATGCGATGTGACTGCGGGAAGCAGGGCACACACTTCTCCTGGGGAGGACACTTTGTTTTCCATGGGCATATTGCATAACAAGGCACAGCCGCTGCCCCTCCCTGCTCTGAGCCCCCATTCCAGGGCACAGCATCTGCCTCTGAGAGGATCCCACTGCAATGCAGCCGGAGGGATGGAACTGTGTTTTCCCTCCCCGGCGTGGAAGTGTGGCAGGGCTGCTGACAGATGGTTCGTCTGCCGGTGGCTGATGATTATCAAGCCGCTATTACCTCTGCAAAGGGAATCCCATTCGAAGGTTTTCTGTAATGCGTTCCGCGGTGTTTGCACAGTCGTGCTGTGTCCCACACGTCCCGGGAAGCGTGCAAGGCACTCGGGCGCTGATTTACACCGCCGGAGGCACCGCGTCCTCCAGGCTCGGGGCAGGGCGCTTTCGGCAGTCTGTGCTGCCACCTAGCCAGGGCCAGCCCGCCGAGCCCAGCCTCGCTCTACACCTCCGGAGCTCACACCGAAATGTATTCCCCGCATCTCAACACAGCCCCGCTCTGCGGCAGGCACGGGAAATCGGCGCTCTCCGCGCTTTGGGGATGTAGGGCAGCGGGAGGAGCAGCCCGCAGCTCGGGGTTACATTGCCCCACCACGCCTGCTACTTACGGTAGAAGACATATTCGGTGTAGCTGGACCAGACCTTGTCGTCGGTGTACTGGTTGACGAAGGAAGCCGTCACTGAGGAGTTGCAGGCCACCATGTGGAATCCACACTCGGACAACATGTCAAAAGCCCTCTCCAGGTGCTTGAACTTCAGATAAAACCTGGAGGTGTACCTTTCTGGAGCCCTGTCTGGGTCTCTGCTTTCATTCAAACTTTCTCCAAAGACCTCTTTGACCAAAGAAATCCTTCCACAAACCAAAATCCTTGGGACCCTCCTGAATTTGGCATCTGCTTGGCTCTCCCTGCCAATAGTGCACGAGCCGCGGTAGCCGATGGTGATGAATCCCCACTTGCGATCCGGCGGCAGCAGCGATGAGGGGGGGCAAATTCTCGTGTCGCTGCCTTGGGACACCTCTTCATAGTCACTGTGGCAATAATCGTCGGGGCTTTGCTTGCTGTCCTCGGGAGTCAGGAGTTTGACCAAGTCTGGGAGCTGGAAGTACTCAGCCTCCCTCTTGAGCCTTCCCTTCTCTGGGAAGTGGTCGGGCAGAACCACTTGCTTGTCCCTGAGATAGTCCAGAATGTAGCGGAAAAGGAAACCATCTCTGTCGATGAAGAATCTTCCCTTGGAGTCCTTGGCCAGATCGTTGGCTGTGTCTCTCTTTGGGGTGAACATTTTCCAGAGCAGGGAGTGAGGGGTGCCAACCAAGGTGGAGTGGCGAGTGAAGTAAACCTGGCCGCCCACGTTGAGCTCCACCACCTCGGGGAAAGAGTGCAGCCCCGGCCCCTGCTCCCGAGGAGGAAGGTAAGTCCTGCAGTTGCCACTTAGAGCCATCGTAGTTGAAACTGGAAATCAGCAGCACGGAGCAGCAGGACTATCAATCACATCAGAAGGTAGAATAAGGCTCCCGACATTAAGGAGAAACAAGAGGGAAAGGAGAAGTGAGAAAATAAAAATAGCCAAAAGGATTCTTTTAAAAAAAATCGGAATTGTCCATGAGTGACAGTGTGGCAGAAGTGGTTTATATACTGAACCACGGAGGCTGGAGAGCAATCACCTCATGAAATGCAATCACATCATTAGATCTTCCAACAAAGCCATCAAAATCAAGGTCAAGCCAAGCCTATGGTCATTTACAGGTCTGTGAAAAGGGAAAACAAAATAAGGCACAAATTACTCTTCTAAGCATCACAGCTGCTGCAACAGAGCAAAGCAGAGCAGTTTGTAGAGCCAACCTAAATCTGCTAAATAGGTCTCTTTTTTGGTCAAGTTCTACGCTTCTATTTCACAAGTATTCATCAATGGAAGGGCTACATAGGACTCCACTCTTTAAAAGAAACTGCATAGTTCATCTTTAAAGAAACATCTAAATTAGACATGCACATGAGGGAACAAGAACAGGGAGTCTTACCTTGGTTACAATTAATGCATAGGTCTTGTAAAGAAACCCAAAATGTCAAGACACTCAGAACACACATACAGGCACACAGGGTCCGGGTAGTGTGAATCCGATCCCAGCAAGGGACAGCAAAGGCAAGAGAAGTGCTCTTAGCAGCATCCACGGAGGTCTCAAGTGTTAAACCGAGTCACAGGGAAGTTAACCGTGGAGGGTGACGAGGAAACCAGTACGTACAACGCGGCAGAGGAAAATAAATAAGTAACAAAGAAAGAAATAAATAAAATAATTCCCGAGCGGATGCGCTGGGCTGGGGGAGCGGGAGGGCAGCGGGGGCGCGTCCGCCGGCCCCGATGACTTGCAGAAAGCCCGCAGCCTGCGCTAGGCACTGCCGGGCTCCGGCGGTTCCCGCGGCGGCAGCGCGGCCGGCGGTTCCCCCATGGCCCGCCGGGACCGCCGGCACCGCCGGGGCCGCCCCGCTCCGTCCGCTCCGCCCCGCTGCGCGCTCCGGGCTCCGCTCAGCC
>VZRM01007743.1:133695-163675 GCA_013397955.1 Grantiella picta | reverse complement strand
GGCGGGAGGGGCGGCGGGCGGAGCGCGCGGTGCCGGTTCGGGAGCGGTCGGGAGCCGCCTCGCTGCTCTCTTGCAGAGGAGGCGATGTCCGGGTTCGACGGCTTCAACACCGAGTTCTTCCAGACCAGCTACAGCATCGAGGACCAGGCGCAGTCCTACGACTACAGCGGGCGGCCGTACAGCAAGTAACTCGTGTGCCTGCGGGGTCACAGCAGCGTCGCGGCGTGCCGGGGGGCTTGGGCTGGGGGCAGCCGAAATCTTAGCCCGTTCCACCCCCAGCCATGGCAGGGACACCTCCCACTGTCCCAGGCTGCTCCAAGCCCTGTCCAGCCTGGCCTTGGACACTGCCAGGGATCCAGGAGATCCACAGCTTCTCTGGCACCCTGTGCCAGGGCCTCACACCCTCCCAGCTCCTTCTCAATATCCCGTCTGACCTTGCCCTATGGCAGCAGGAAGCCATTCGCCTTGTCCTGGCACTCCATCCCTTGTCCAAAGTTTATCTCCAGCTCTCCTGTTCTCCTGTAGGCTTCCTTAGGGTATTTCTGGGACAGTCTGTGTATCCGGGAAAGGTTTGGCTCCTAAGCCAGCTGCTGGTTTCTGTAAATGAGTCCCAGTTGTTGTTTGATGGAGAGCTCAACTTGCTGTCTGAAAATAGAGATGTGCAGGAGTTTTGTGTTGAATTCTCTGCCTGGTAGATTTTAGAGCAAGTGTTGGAGGATTGAAGGACAAGTTAATTATTTGAGTGATCTGCATGTCCCTGGGAAAAGAAATACACTTCTTCTGCAGCTCCATCTCCAGTCACTCACTTGGGGGCTAGAAATGAATGTCACCTAACTGAGCCTGCAGTGTCCTGGTGACTCCCAGGCTGCAGCAGGGAGGTGTGGTGAGTGTTCCTGGGTCAGGGGGGATCCTGGCAGCCTGTGTGAACATCCAGCCTGAGGCTGAGGCCTTTGTTCCCTCCGTGTGATCCCTGTGATGGATAGAGCAGCTCAGTGCCATTTGTGACCAGAGCAGGATCACAGGGCTGTGCTGAGGCTGAACTCTGCTAACACGAGGAGTTCTGCAGTTTCCTTCTTTTTATTTCCATAGATTTTGGAGATGTTAATGGAAATCTCTGTGGTTAGGCTTGGGAAGGATTAGTGACAAGAATACCTGAAGAGTTGCTTAGGACACAGAGTGGCTTTGACTGGGATTTTTCGTAGAGGATTTGAGTATGGGACCGTGTCATGGGACTTCTGAGGCAGAAGGAAGGCTTTGCTGGGATGAATTGACTAGAAGAAGCTTTGCCTTGCAGGAGGTGTTCAACAGCAGCTTGGGGTGTGTCCTAACGTGGGGTTGTGCTTTGCAGGCACTATGGAGGCTACGAGTACCCCCAGCAGGGTGGCTTTGTCCCTGCTGACATGATGCAGCAGCAGCCCTACACGGGGCAGATCTACCAGCCAACACAGAACTACACTCCAGCCTCAGCACAGTCTTTTTATGGAAGCAATTTTGAGGATGAGCCTCCGCTATTAGAAGGTATAACTTTGCTGTGGCCTAAATCCAAAACTCCTCCTAGTTTGGGGATAAGTTGGTAGCAGTGTGTGGATTCCCTGCTGGTGGGAGTGCTCAGTGCATTTGAAATTCTCATTGATTTTTTTTAACCTGTACTTTGGCATGTGGAATTCCCGTTCTTGTGTGAATTTCTGTTGTTGGAAATTTGTGCTTTATTGCTTCACACCAGCTGCTGTGTGGCAGATTAAATCGGTTAACTGGGAGACCTGACTTTGTGACAAAACACTTAATATTCCTCTTGTTGCAAATAATAATTATAACTGCCCACTTTGTGAAATAAATGCTGCAGGTCCTTTGAGCTGATCCTTGGTTAGAATGGAATGTTTCATTGCTAACAAGGAATGCTAAACACTGCAGAAATGCCTGTGTGGAGTACAGCCTGTGCAGAGTGCCAGGCTGGATATACAGCTACAGTCTGGCTTGCTGGGATCAGTTTCCAGCTTATTTCTATTATTTTTTAGTTCTAAACAACTGAATAAACCCTCAGTGTTACTGGGTGGAGAGACAGGCATCTGTCACACCTGTCACCTGTCCCCAGGCATGATACCTTCCACCCTCTGGGCTTTTTTTATTATTTAGGATATTATTTTATTTACATAAATGAAACAGAATCAGGGCTGAAGGGACCTCTGTGAACCCAGAACTCTGTGCTTGGGCACTTAGTCCTTCAGAAACCAGTTGGGCATTTCCCAGCACTTGGGACCTGGAATGTGTGGAGGCAGCAGGAGGAAGGAGGGGGTGACTCAATTCTCTGGTGCCCATCAGGATCTGGAGGAGATGTAAAAGTGGAGAGGCTGGGAAGACAAAGAGTGGAGCGAGTGGGGCAGCCAGGAAGGGAAGAAATGAAATCCATGTTGTGTTCACTTGCAGAACTGGGG
This sequence comes from Grantiella picta, assembly GCA_013397955.1. NCBI lineage: Eukaryota > Metazoa > Chordata > Aves > Passeriformes > Meliphagidae > Grantiella > Grantiella picta. Next base: position 161,243 of record VZRM01007743.1, on the reverse strand, counting down.
ATCAACTTCGACCACATCTGGCAGAAAACACTAACGGTGCTGCACCCCCTGAAGGTGGCTGATGGCAGCATCATGAACGAGACCGACCTGGCTGGGCCCATGGTGTTCTGCCTGGCCTTTGGAGCCACCCTGCTGCTGGTGAGACTCTGGGGCTGCTGGGCAGGGATGTGCTGGGAAACACTGGGAAGGGAGCTGGATTACCTGCAGGGTTATTGGAAGTGTTGTTGTGGCATGGAGGCCAAAAAAGCACATCCTTTTCATGGAATGTCCCGAGTTGGAAAGGAACCCTCAGGATCACTGAGTCCAACTCCTCACCCTGCACAGGACAAAAAGTTGTATGTGAATGGAAGAGGCACTGGGGCCTCTCACCCTGATGGGATTGATGAGTATTGACACATCAGGTGTGACTTCAGGCTCGGGTCCTTCTGGAGCAGTCCTGCTTTCCCACTGTTTGGATTGTTTAATGGGTCAGGCACTGCTGAAGTCTGCTGAGATTTTCTCATTGAGCTTGATTGGAATAAGATTGTGCTTTAATGACTCATGAGTATCAATGATGAGATGACAGCAAACGGTGTTCTTCGGCATTGAAAGCTTCAGGGTTTTTAATCTGTTTTAGCTTTAGATGCTTCAGGCACTGCTTTTAATTTCTGCCTAAAATTTCACGTTGCTGTGACAGTTAAAACACACTTTGGGGACTTCAAACCTGCTTTAATAAGTAACTTTTATTTATGGAAACTAGGCCAGTCAAATTAATGAACATGTTCATAATAGATATGTGTGAATTTTCTTTTCCTAAGAATTTATTTCTCCTGGGTGCTTTTTCAAAAAACACATGGAATGTAGTGAAAGGAAGTGGGCTGAGCCTGGCACAGAGGTCAGGGAGGTGTGATTGTTTCCTGTGGGGCTTGGGGAAGAGGAGAGCTGGGTCTAAGTACAGTCACTTTGGAAGTGCTTGGAGGGAACAGCCTGGAAGCTGCACAGCTCCATGTCCTGCAGGTGCTGTAAGGGAAGCAAACATCGATCTGGGAAAACCAGGAGATGACCTAAGGTACATGGGCATCACCCACATGTGCTTTCTGTGTGCTGTGAGCAAGTAAAGTTTGGGTTTGGCTTTTTAAAACCTCCCTGAGCTAATCCCAAGTTCACACCCAGTGCTTGGCAGCTCAGCTCCAGCTGTTCCTGGGATTTTTTAAATCATTTTCCTTGTGCCATAACTGTGCAGTCTGCCACAAACTAAAGGACTTCAGCTCTGGGTTTGTCAAGAAGTTCCTGATTTACAGTTCTGTTGTCTTTACACACCAGTTCTGTAAATAATATTATTGCACATAATTCGCACGAGAAGTTCTTGATTAAACCCCAAACAGTTCACGGGCTGAGATCAGAGAATATCAATCAGATCACAACCTGTTCATTAGGATCCATAGAGACAGGAGAAGTTCCAGGCTCCTGGGGCGTGCAGGTGTCCTGGGACTTTGGGGGAAAAATGTTGCCTGTGGGATGTGAGGGAGGGAGCTGGGCTGGGGGACAATGGCTGTGAGCATCCCTGCTGTGCTCCCAGTGCTGCTCCCTGCTGAGCCCGTCCCTGTCTCCCTGCAGGCTGGCAAGATCCAGTTTGGTTACGTGTATGGGATCAGTGCAATCGGCTGCCTGGGCATGTTCTGCCTCCTGAACCTGATGAGCATGACTGGGGTGTCCTTCGGCTGCGTGGCCAGCGTGCTGGGCTACTGCCTTCTGCCCATGATCCTCCTCTCCTCCTTCGCCATCGTCTTCTCCCTGCAGTGAGTGCTTCCAGCTCTGCTCTGCCCAGAGGTTCCTCCTCACGTGGGCAAGGAAAGCACTGGAAGGAATTTTCACCTTCGGTGCTGAGTGTGTAATTTGAATGTGACAGGAATCTTTAGTGCAAGAATTAATTATCAATGGCCTCAGGTATTTACTGGGGGAAAGGGGGGTGAGCGCTGGCTTTAAGTCAATTAACAGCTTTTGAATACGTAGACTCTGAGAGCAATCTGAGGTTTGTTTTCAGCCAGCTCTGAATCTGACAGGTCTCAGTACCTGTAGAGTCTAAAAGTAATTATTACTGAAGATGCAAATTAGAATTTTACAAGCACAAGAAAATGAGAATGATTCCTCTTGGCTCTGTGAAAGTAGGGACTGAAAAGAAACAGCTTGGCACAGGTCTTTTACTCACTGCTTTGACATTTCATATCCACCAAGTTAATTTTGAGGGGGCTTTCTACTGTCATAATTGACTAATAATTGTTCTAGAATTTTGGAATCCCAGACTGGTTTGGGTTGGAAAAGCCCATCCAGTGCCACCCCCTGCCATGGCCAGGGACACCTTCCAGTATCCCAATGTCCAGCCTGGCCTTGGACACTGCCAGGGATCCGGGGGCAGCCACAGCTTCTCTGGGCACCCTGTGCCAGTGCTTTCCCAGTGATTTAATGGGAATATTTTATTTAATGCCAAGTGCTAAATTCATCCCAGAACCTGCACAGGGTGTTGGATGAGTCCAGGTGTGACTCCTACACCTGAATACACACAGGGCTCACAGGAATTCTCTTCTTTTTGCCTTTTCAGGGGGATGATGGGGATTATTCTCACAGCTGGAATTATAGGCTGGTGCAGCTTTTCTGCTTCCAAGATCTTTATCTCTGCCTTAGCCATGGAGGGCCAGCAGCTGCTCGTTGCTTATCCCTGCGCATTGCTCTATGGAGTCTTCGCCCTCATCTCCGTGTTCTGAACAGACTCTGGGGGACTCCAGGGGGCCAAAAGGAAAATCCCAGCTTGGAACATGGACTTGGACCAGAAACAGCTGCAAACAACTGTCTCGTGTTGCTATCATGAAACTTAGACCTGTTTGAATCACCTGGAACAATGGAAGATGTCTCGTGTTCACTTTTTTAGGACTTTGAATACTGTTTTCAATGACCTGGGGAGTCCAGAGCTTTAATATGTGTTCATGCTTATCAAGTTCCTGTGATTTCTTTCCCATTCCTAGATATTTAGAAAAAAAGTAACTTTTGGTTGTTTATTTGAGGGTTGTGATTTTTGTTCATTTTGTTTTGTTTTGTAGGGGAGGGCGAAGGGTTGCAGTTACAAATTGGTAGATTTTTATCCAAAACAGTTAAAGGAGCTGCCGTGGATTTGGGGGACACTGGATAAATCTGCAGGAATGAGGAACCTGTTTCCTGACCCCTTCTCACCCAAAGTGCACAAATGAACAAAAGTAATTAGAGTATTCCCTGTATTTTAACCAATATCCTAAGCTCTTCAGTCTCAATTATTTGTTCATTTGCTGTGAGAGTATTTCAGGGTTTAAGATACTTAAATTATGAAGTAGAAAACAGACGCTGCAAAGTGAAAGGGATCTGTAATTCTGTCACACTTGAAACATGACCACATTGGGGTGTCTGTAGCTTTATGTTAACTGGGGTTTCTGAAGGACTTCCACAGAGGTTCTTCCTTTCCCTCATGGTGCACATTCCGCTGGATGAAGAGGAATCTCTCTCGCAGTACTTCCAAGGAAAACACCATTTGGAAAAACGTTATGCTTGTCAGTATTGTAGTTACTGTAAAATAATTTAAGGCATATTGATTAAATTTTCCTTAAATTTTGAAAAAGGTGTTTGATTTTTCCTGATCTTTCTGTTTTAATGTTCAGTTGCTCAAGTAGAAACTTCCATGTTGAAACAAAATCACATTTAAAATGGAATTCATTGGGTGGATTTGGTGTTTGCTTCAGTCCCAAATAGTTAGTGAGGATAATGACCTGGTTTGGGGTGTTAATCACAAGAGTTCTTACAAGTGTGACAGGGAGGAAAGCAGAAGTTTTTTTTTTTCTGGGACAGTGGAGCTCCCAGACACACAAAACCCTGCAAATGCCTTCCAGAAGTGAATTCAAGAGCCCAGAGAATTTTCTCCTTCACTGTGTTATTACAAATTATCATCCTGAGTAAAAGAGGTGAGTGGATTTCACTGAGCAAAAGGTTTTACCCTGTAGTTGTGGTGTCCCTGGGGCACCAAGTTCTCAGTCCTGTAGTGAAGAGCAGGAGGGAGCTCCTGTCCTGTATCTATGCAAATCACTGGCATTGATTAAACTAATTTAACTAATTAAACACAGTTCTAGGACACAGAAAAGCTCCACCAGCTTTTGAACAAATCAGGTTCTACCACTCCAATACTGTGCTTTGGGAACAGCTAATTCAGCTTACCCTTATATTCCAGGGGAGGTTCTTGGAGCTTTGCAGTGATTCCATAGGTACCTTCCAGGGTGATCACCTGGCTGTAAAACTATCATAAATAATATTTTCTTTCCCCACAGCATGAGCAAGCTTCACTGCACAGGAAAAACAACTCAGTGTTGCCCTGGCAATAGAGCTACTGAGTTTGGAGAAGCCATAGGGAAAGGGATTTATTTTGATTTAATGCTCACAAAGTCAGCCGTGCAGGACACTGCACATTCTACTCCAGCAGTGAGGGTTGACCCGGGAGTTTCCAGGAGCATTTTGTGTTCCTCAGCAAAGAATTTAGCAGATTCTAACTGCATTTCTAAGTGGTCTCTGGGGAGCATAGAGAGGCAGATGGTAGCAGGAGGTCAAACACTTGACTTCCTGGAGGACTTGATAAAACCAGTGTTATGTCTAGGCTGGTTGTGTTGAATATCCCAGATTTCTGGCACATTAATTAATGTGATTGCATTGACTCTTTATTGCCTTTCCAAAATCAATCCCATTGATTTTCTGTAATGAAGTTTTGTCCTAGTTCTTGCTTCAATTTTAGTTACATTTCAGATGATTCAATCTCCCCAGCCCATAGAATGTCAGCCTTGGAGGCTGTAGTTCTGTACTCCCACATCTGCCTTTCAGAATTAGTAGGACTTTTTTTCTTTCCACATCTGAACTCCCACCAGTCCATTCCCCCCACCATTCTCATCTGGGTTTCAGGTGAGTACCAACACCACTCCTTCCATCCTGCTTTGGCTCTTTTTATGTTGCTCAGCTTAAAGCACTCAAAGAAATGCTGGAGTTGCTTTTCTAAACCCACTGTTGTTATCCCCCCCAATCTTGAAATCATCTCCTACCCTACAGGAGTCGGGAATTCCCTTTCCCAGAGTGTCCATGTGTCACCCAGATGTGACAGTGGCTCTGTTCTGCAGCTCCCTTGTGCTGTGAGGCACCTGCTGCCCTCATTTCTGTTGGGTTCTGTTTCTGTGCCAGCAAATCCCAGGGCACATCCTGGGCACACGCCGTGTTTTGAATGTTTCTGTGCCTGTAGGTGCAGAATCCCCTGAGGCTTGGCTCCAGGATGGCACTGGGACGTTTCCACTGGGTTCTCTGGGAATGTGCCCTGGGAGGTCCAGGCTGGGAGGAATCACCTGCTGATGCTCCTGTGGTGCCTCAGCTGCTGCCAACACAGCGTTCAAGGTTTGTTAGTAGCTTTTAGGAACTGTGGGGGTTAAAGAACTGCCCGAGTTTTGGGTTCCCCAGCCCTGGCTCTCCCCAGGCACGGGGACAAAGCCAGAGCACCAATCCCGAGTCCCCCGTGTCCCTGGGGTGTGGCTGTCCCGGGATGCTCCTGGATGTCTCCTTGTCCTGCAACAGGAGAGCAGAACCTGCTGGAATGCAGGATCGGCGCTGCTGTTTGCAGCTTCTCCACTGGGTGGGTCTGCAGGACTCCTGATGAGCTGCACAGAGCCTGGGCTCAGTCCTGGCATCATCCGCGGGGGAAAAGCCCTGCAAACCATCGATCCCACCTGTGCCAATGCCCACCTTGTCCCCAACCCAGAGCTCTGAGCGCCACAGCCAGGAACTCCTTGGACACTTGCAGGGATGGGGACTGCAAACGTCCCTGGGCAGCTCCTGCCAAGGCCTGAGCACCCTTTCCATGCAGAAATCCCTGCTGGATTCATTTCAGTGCCATGATGTGCTACAAACACCTGAGGTACCTCTGTGCTGCACTCAGAGCTGCTGCTGTGCTGTAGCAGAACTTGGGAAGCCTTTCCCTCCTCCCTGCTCTGTCCCACAGCAGCGCCAGTGGCATTCCCAGGGGTCACAGCACTGCTCTCTGTCCCTGGCAGGGGAAGGGATTCATTCCAGCATTGACCATGTCTGCTGCAGTGCCCAGGATCCCTCCTGGGGATGGACAACCTTTGTTCTGTCCCATCCTGACATATTTCTGACCAGGAAGTCTCTTTGTTTTCTGTACATAAATTTATTTTTCCCTGGGTAAATCACTGCCTTTCCAGCTGTTGGTTCATACAGACAGGTGAGCTCTCAAGAGGGATTCTCAGGAAGAATTTCCTCACAGAAAGGGTGGTCAAGCAGTGAAATGGTTCCATAGAAAGAGCACATGCTCAATCAGCTGCATTTAGCTGTAATGTTTTCTCTGGCCATTTTATACTCTCCTGGAAATCTTATATTCTAAACTCTTTTCTCTAAGCGAGGTTTGATCTGGAGTTTGGAATTCCCAGTGTCAGTAACAGCTTGGAGACACGTTGATGTGAGCTTGAGTTCAGCATCTTCAGTCAGAACACACTGATGGATTCACATGTCTGCACAGTCAAGATGACAATTCTGACACCATGGGGTAGTTTATTTCTGTTCATTTATTTAATTATCTGCTTTAAATACCAAGGTCTGTGTAGGGGGTTTTGTTGGTTTTTAATTGCATGGGCCTCTCCTCATTTCACTCCTTCATCCCTGGTGATTTCCCTGTCATTGCTGGATGCAGCACCAGAATTACGTTTCCAGTGTGCATATTGACAAAAGAGAAGATAATAATTACAAATGATTGATCAGTCCAAGCCCACACCATTGGATTAATTCTTCCCTCCTTCCCTCCACTGTTAATTCGGAATAAATTTGCAGCAATCAAGAGATCTTCAGTCTTGTGCTGATGATCTTCATGTTCTGCCTGAGCTTTAATTAAGCTTAAAAGGCCTAATTCTGCCTCAAATCTATTCTTAGTTTTGTTTCAGACCTGAATGTAGAACTTAAACTTGAAAATAACCCTCTTGTCTACATCTTAGCTGGGTTAGAGCTCCCCATCCAGTCAGTGCTTCTATGGATGGGCTGGGAGGATGTGGGGTGGCTGTGCTGGGATAGAGCTGATGGGTGGGATGGAATTGCATCCCCACTGCTCCTCAGATCCATGGCAACACACAGGGATTGTTCAGAGGATGCCAGGAGGAAACAAAGCCCCAGGAGTGGCACAGGGAGCCCAGGGGAGCTGTGGGGCTCAGCCACAGCACAGAGCAAGTGTCCTGTTGGAAATCCAGGCTTTGCCTTCAGCTCTCTCCCTGCTTCTGCCTCTGCACATTTGTTTCTGTTTTCTCCCCGGATTGCTGAGCAGGTGATGGAATAACCACAGAGGCCCTTTCTTGTGCCTTCATTATTTTCAAAACAAACACAGGCACAATTGTGGACCCTGGAGGAAAGACAGCAGAGCTGAATTTTGGACCTGTAAAGTGCTGGCAGCAGTGAGAAAACACGCATTAAAAACATCAGGCTGGAGCTCTGAAACCTCTGCAGTTTACCCAGCAATTTGTCTGGAAGGCTGTTCTGTGGGAGCTTTTTCCATGGAAACCTGCAGTGTGATCCCCCAAACACATCCCTGCACAGTGCCGTGGATGGGCTCGGTGCTCAGATCCCAGCCAGCCCTGCTGCTCTGGTTGCCATGGTCCTGTTTTCTGCTCACACACCGTGGTGGAGCCCTGCAAGGCTGGGCTGTGCCTGCTCCCTGGGCATGAGCCGGGCAGGGACGTGCAGGAGGTGCAGGAACACTGCCAGGTCCTGCCAGCCTGGGCAGCCCTGAGCTCACCCAGCACCTCCAGCCCCTCACCCCGCTCTCTGCAGAGCGGAGAACAAAGGTGTGGGTTCATTACTGGTTAATTGGTATGAGAATTTCTACAGGACAGGGGGAGAAACTGATGCACAGAGAAGGGGATGTTGGTTGGGAGGTCACCAAAGAGAGCCCTGGCCCAAGCGCCCAGTTCTGCTGGGAAATCAAGCCCAGGACAACAGCATATCTTCGCCTTTGGCTCATTATTTGCACTATCAGTAATTTGTCTGCAACGTTCTCTGAACCAGGAAGATATTTCTGACTTTTTTTTTTTTTTTATTGCTGTGGTTCTCGATACTTGTCACAGTTTCTAGGCTTTATTTCAGCACATGTCCAGTGGGATGCTGCTGGTCAGGCACAGATCTGCAGGACCGATGTCCATCGATGAGTAACCCACCCCAGGCTTCACAGGCAGTGGCTTTTTCCTTTTCTTGAATCCACAGCGCCAGGGGAGTCAGCGCTGTGACCGAGCAGGGTGACCTGTGTGCCCGGGGATCCCCGCGGAGGGCTGGCAGCAGGGACACAGCTGGCACTGCAGCCCCTCCGGTGCCCCTCCCGGCCCGGTGGTCAGCAGAGCCTGGCACGCAGGGTGGCCGCGCTGGGCACACACGGGGCGGGTTTGGCCACTCGGGTTTCCCTGAGCAGAGCATCCCCACACCAAACCTCCTCCCAGCGCCGCTCCTTGGCCTCTCGGCTGGCCGAAATGCTCTGAACATCTAAACCACGGGATCGGCAAGGGAAGAGAGAGGAGCAAACCTGACTGCACCCCAGGCCGGCGGTGGCAGTGGCGGGGGTGACACCAGGAGCAGCTCCGAGCAGCTCAGGGCGGCCCGGCACAGCCCCTCAGCCCCGTGTCCCCAGAGCTCGGCACGCTCGGTTTCGGTGCCACCAGATGGCAATCGGCTCATTCCCACGGTGAGCCCCAGCCGCAGAGCTCAGCGGCGATTCCGAGCGCTCGGAGCTGAGCTGGGGTCTCTCCAGGCTCTGCGCTCCGGGCACTGCCAGCCCAGCGCTGCTCCTGCAGCCCCCGGGGCTGTTTGCCCTCCCTGGGGTGATTCCCTGGATCTGCTCCCTGCTGGAGGCTGGCACGGCGCCGGGGAGCTGCAGAGGCGACAGAGGGACACCGAGCCAGAGCCACCCCCTCAGCAGGGCTGGGACAGCCCAGCAAACACTGCCCGAGCTGGGGACACTCACTGGGGACATGTTTGGGACATTAACAATGCGTCAGAGCGCAAGGAAAGACATCCTGCCTTTGATCCGTGAATTATCCAAAGTGTCCATCGATGCAGGGGTTGCGTTTTTAAAGGAAATGAAGGAGGTGGGCAGCATTTTCTGCCGCCAGGCTCTGTCCTGCAGCCCAAAGCTCAGCGATGTCTCCAGGTCCTGCAAGAACAGAGGATCTCTGAGGTCTGATTTCAGCCCTGTGCCAGCCTGGAGTGCAGCCCTGGGGCACAGGCCTTGTCTGCTTGGCTCCTCCTCATCCTCCCCGACAGAAGCTCCAAATCCTGTGCAAGGATGTAAAAAAACCAAAAAGGGGTGGAGAGGATAATGGGTTTTGGCCAACTGCCACTTCCCTTAGCAGGAAAAAGTTACTGGCTGTTCTAGTGACCTCCACAGTCATTTAACCAGCTACACTTAATTATGCTGAGTAATATAAAAAATTCCTTATATTCTGCAAGCAAATTCCTCCTTGGCCGATGGAAAACAGAAATTCAGCGGAGCAGGAAAATATCTGTGCCTGAGAGCACTGCCTTATAATCTATTTTTAACTGAATTTCTCCATCTCCTTTGTAAAGAAATAACACTTCTTCATCGCCTCTGGCCATAATTAATGTACCATTACTCAAGTCCAAGAGACATATAAAACCAGACTTAAAACAGAGCATTAGCTTTCAAGAAGAGCAAATAATTTTGGAGAAAATAGTGTTTTCTATACTTAAAACTCTTTCCCCTGGTTTTCATTAAAGCCCTTCAGCTGCTCAAACACGGAACGTGCTTCCCCCAGCCCTGGGCTGGTTTGAGCACGTCCTTCTCCCCAGGCTGAGGAGCTGCCGTGGGCACAGCTTTTCCACAGGGATCCAGAGCAGCAGGAGCAGCCAGGGGCTTCACCTGCTGCCTCTGCCTCTGCTTTGTTTGGTTTGCAGAAAAAACTGCCGGTTTTTGTTGTAAAAAGGGGAATACAGATGAGAATAAATATTTGAAAATGTTTAAATCCTGTGTTCAGTGATCACTGGGCTGAGCTGGGTCTGGCATTCCCAGCTCCCTGCTCGCAGTGACCTGCTGACCACACAGCTCCTGGGGGGCTAAGTCCTGTTGGGCAGAAGAAAAGCATCTCAGACCAAACACATTTTGAAGCAACGAGCAGCTCCTGTACAGGACTGACTGCAAGGACACTCCTAGGGGTCCAGCAGCATCTCCAATCCAATCCAATCCAATCCAATCCAATCCAATCCAATCCTCCTGCATTCACCCCTCAGCCCTGGCTCACAGCAGCCAACAAAATGTATATCCAAATTTACCACCAAAATGTATATCCTGAAGGTCACAGGGCCATGGGGGGTGAGGCCCTGGAGCCAGGGCAGGGTGGCACTAGGAGACTCCTCCCTGCCTGCTCCTGTCCCCTGCCCAGCTGGCACCTCTGTGCTGCCACAGCTCTGCCCTGGGGCAGCATGGGGCATCATCCTGCTGCTGCCAGCCTGCTGGGCTGGGCAGGGGGCCAGAGAGGCTGCAGGGGTGCCCGGGCACATGGGAAATGGCACAGCATGGGATAGAATAGAATATTTCAGCTGGAAGGGACCTACAACATTCACCTGGTTGATCTGATGACCCGGGGGTGCCTCATCCCCACAGCTGAGCCACCTGGGCTGGTGGGACGTGTCCCTGCCCATGGCAGGGAATGGAACTGGATGAGCTGTAAGGTTCTTCCAACCCAAACCAGTCTGGGATTCCATGATTCCACCCTCACAGGTGCTCCCCATGTGCTCAATGTGCCTCATCCCCACAGGTGTTCTCCCTATTCCATCCCCACAGGTGTTTCCCATATGCTCAATGTGCCTCATCCCCACAAGTGTTCCCCATATTCCATCCCCACAGGTGTTTCCCATATTCCATCCCCACAGGTGTTTCCCATATGCCATCCCCACAGGTGCTCCCCATGCCCAGGCTGTGCCCCACCCGCCCTTTCCTGTTAATCAGTGCATCCGTAGGGGTTCTGTGTTTTTCTCCGAGGGTCTCTCTGCTCGCAGGGAGGGCACTGGCTGCAGGTAAGAGCTTTTCTGGGGTGTTGGGGCGTGTGAGAGGCTCTTTGGGGCTGTGCTGTAGTGACTGAGCCAGGCAGGAGCTGCTCGGTGCTGCTGGATCATTTCTCTGGCTGTTCCCGTGGTGTCTGGGATGCTGTGGCTGTGCCCAGCCTCCTGCCTTCACTCCTGCGTTGCTCTGGCTGGGCACAAGCAGCACACGAGGGCTCTGTGTTGTGCTGGGAGTGCCCTGGGGCAGCTGGGACAGGACAGCTCTGTCCCCTGGGGCTGTGCAGTGGTCAGGGCGCTGCTGCCCACCAGGAGGAAGCCCAGACTTGTTTCAGGATGTGCTATATGGTAAAGTGTGTTGTTATGGCAACTAAAATTCTAAAAATAGACCAAGGAGAAAAAGATGATGTCTATAAAAATGACCACACTTTGTTTTAATTACGAGGGGTTTAAAATGCTTTTTATGTGAAGAATTCTGAAGTTTATGTGGGAGCTTTGCCTGTGTCTGTAACTCAGAGCCCAGGAGCTCCAGGCACTGCAGAGATGCTTCCAGAAGCCCTGGGCAGCAGCTCTAGCAGGGCTGGGGCTGAGCAGGAGGAGAGAGCAGAGAGAAGCTCAGTCTGGGGAGCTCCTGCTCAGAAACAGAATGTGCCACTCCTGAAACTCCATCTGAGGGCAAAATTTTATCTTTGGGTTAATTTAAAAATCTTCCTGAGCAAACTCTGCTATTGGAATCTGGGAGCAGCCAGAGCAGCAGAAGCTGTTCCATGTCTGTGTTGTCTAGAGAAGCTGTGGTGCCCCTGGATCCCTGGCAGTGTCCAAGGCCAGGCTGGACAGGGCTTGGAGCAGCCTGGGATGGTGGAAGATGTCCCTGCCATGGCATCCCACTGGATGGGATTTAAAATCTCTTCCAACCCAATCCACTCAGTGCTGCTCTGATCTGCGAGTGCTGGGGCAGTACTTGGCTCTGGGCTGGAGGTTGTGTAGGCAAAGGGTAACAATCATATTTTGGCATTATAAGCAGTGGCTTTATAGGGAATCTTCATCCAGTTGCACTGTTCTGTCTGTCCAGACCTGGCTGCCCTCCCTGTCCCCTGTCACCCAGCATGGGAGCTTTGACTCCTTTGCTTTTCCCACTTGTTCTGTGTTGTGAAACACAACTCTCGAAACTGAGTCTTTTGGTTTTCTCTTAATAATAACAATGATAACACCCAATCTTGCTTTGGTGGCTCACTAAATATAGCTGCTTTCATTGCAAAACCTCCAGGCTCTAAGCTGGGGCTGCCCAGGGCCAGTGTTTGAGTTGCAGGGATCAGTGAACTTCAGTCATTCTTGGAACCACTGGGGAAATGAGGGGTTTGTGTCAAAACCTAAACTGTAGCTGCAGTCCTTTATTAATGATAATTAGATTTCCCTGGAGCTCCCTGTGCTGGTCAGGAGGGGCTGCAGGGAGGGCACTGGGGTGGGCAAGGTGGTGCCAGAGCAGCCAATTCCCATGGCAGGAGAGGATTCCATCCTCATCCCGGCAGGCTGCAGTGCCCCATGGCAACCCCAGGCTCAGTGCCACTCCTGGTGACACTGCCACAGCTCTGCCCCTCTGCTGCCCCTGTCCCTGCCAAGCCCTGGGCAGGAATTCACCCCTGGCAGGGGAAGGGTTGCAGGTAGGATGGTTTTGGGCATCCCAAGAGCTTCTCCCACAGCTGGGTGAGTCCTGCATCCTCTGAAGGACAAACACCTGCAGAAGAGGCCACAGAGAGGAAACTTTGCTCGGGACAGAGGGAGAGCTGTGTCAGCTGCATGGGATGTGTGTATGAAAAGCAGCATTTAATAAATACAGACAATGTAAATAGAAATCTGCCTCACCTCTCTCTGTGCCACAGAGTGAAGGAGCTGCCAAGGAGCAGGAGTTCCCTGCCTGCCTCCTGCTGCCAGCAGGAACAAAATCACTGCCCAGGCTGTGCTGCCTCTCTCTGCCTGTATAGACTCATAAATAGCTGCATGTGTGTTTACCATGTGCTGTAATTTCTTAGCTGCTATAAATTTTGTTCCTCTTCCAAATATTTGAGCACTCCTGTGACCTTCTAACCAAAACAGCCAGAGTAAACTGTATGCAATCTATATGTCCAGGGGCTGTCAGTGAGAGCTAACATTTACCCAGAGTCGGGGCTGTTTATATTGCAACAGCATGAAAAATGGCAAATATGGAGCAGAGAGGCTGGAAGTGCTGGGAATGCAGGAGGGATGGCCTGGGAGCAGTGCTGTGCTGCTGGAATTGGGCTTTTCCACACCTCTGAGCTTTCCGCTTGCATGTCCTGTCCCAGCAAGGAGCCCCTCCTGGGCTGGGCTGTGAGCTGTGCTCTGTTAGCGGGTTTGGCCATGGCTGATGCTGTGGCAGCTCAGTGCTTCTCCTGAGGCCACAGCAAAAAGCTCCTGATTGTCCCAGCCGTGTCCCCCCTTCCCACGGGATGTTGCATCCTGGGGCAGTGGATGATAAATTGGTGATTCTGAGGTGAACTCTGCTGTTGTGAGGTCTCTGCTGCTCTGCACTGCTCTGTCTCCATCCCTCAGCTCCTCTGCTGCTGTTTTGGGAAGGAAAAGTGCAGAGGAAGTGGCTGCATCCTTGTCCTTATCCTTGGGGACAGCAGCAGTGTCTGCAGAGGCTGTGGCCACCTTTCCCATGGGGTGGCCCAGGTGCTCTGAGAAGCTCAGCCACAGGTTTAGTCCAGGTCCTTGGAGCTGGGACAGGGAACAGCAGCCCTGGAGCTCTGGGACTGCTGGGAACTGGGAAACCCCAACCCACTGCAGTGTTCCAGCCAGAAGCCCCCAAACTGCCCTGTGCTCCTTCCTGGGGCAGCTCAGGCAAGGAGCAGTCTGATCGCCCAGGGTGAAGACCAGGGCATCATCCTGTCTCATACTGTTAAGCTTAAAGGAAAAGCATGAATCCAAAGTTTTACAGTTAAAATGCTGCCTGTGGGACATTTGGGTTCTCCCCTCACCCACTGGCAGAGGTGACCATGTAGGAACCCCCAGGACCTGGTGCTCTGTGATCATCTCTGGGGTTTGGTGCTGTGACCAAGTTGTTTGATGTGAGTCTGTCCCTGTGCCATGAAAGAAATGATCGAGAACACTTAATTGGCATTCAGTTAGAAGTCAGACGTGATAAAAGAACAGGACATGTATATTGACAGCTGTGGAAGGAAAAGGGATCAGCTTTCCTGCCAAGAGAGATGAGATTCCAGTCAGTCCAGCATTATCCATGCACTGCATTGAAACCAGCACTTGGAAACCTGCAGGAATTCCTGCCCATACCTTGTTTTCCTTGGCCATTCTGTTGGCTGAATCTCTACTAACTATTGGATAAAATCCTGTCTCTTCAGTTAATGGAAGTTTGCGTGTGCTTAGGTGTTGGGTTTGTCTTTTTCTGTTGCAGGTTTTTTTTTTTGGATTGCTTATTTTTCTGGATTGCTACCCATCTCCAGGCAGGTATTCCTACTCCTGAATTCCTGGGCTAGGAATTGGTAGAGAAATGGGAGCTTTATAGAAATCCCATTGTGCCCCTCCTAATCCAGGATGAATTTCCCTCCCTCCCAAACCAGGGAACACCTCATGTTCTGGGCTGAAAGATGACACCAGGGAGGAAAATAGTTTTCCAAGGAGTTCCTGGGAAAATGCAGAACAGGTGTTTTTCACCTGCCCTTGGAGGAGCAGCAGTGAGGAGCTGTGGTGCTGAGATGTTCTCCAGAGCAGGGCAGGGTGAGGTTTTCCTGTGGGATCTGAGCATGGAACGAGCCAGGGCTGTGCTCAGCCAGGAGACACCAGAGTCACACAGCACCCGCTGAGCAAAAGCACGGATCTCATGTAACAGAAATGAGGATTTGGGAGGAAAAGTGCTGTGTGACTTTTCTGCTCCCCTCTGTGTTCTGTGATGCCAGAGGAGAGCAAACCTGCCCAGGAGTGCAGCTCTTGGATTCTGCCAGCAGTGCTGGCCAGCACGGTGGTGAAATTAAGGACAAATAGGCAGGAGTACATTTTGTGCATGTAGTGTCTGCTGATGACTCAATATTTCAGCTAAACATATTTACCTGAATATTCATGTCACTTAGGAGGTGGTTGCATCTCCTGAGCTCAGCTAATCGTTTAAATCCCGATAACTGCCCTGCTCTGCTCAGCGCCAGCACTGCAGCCTCTGCACTGGGTGCCTTCAGCTTCCAAAAACCCCAGAGCAGCAACAACACACCTGACAGAGACCCAGCAGCCTGGCTGAGCTTCCCCTTGCCCCGTGGAGACACCAAATCCTGTCTGAAGCCCAGAGGGCTGGGGCAGAACCCCAGCAGGGGAGCTCAGAGTGAAGCACCGAAGTCAGGGCTGGGCACTGAGTTTCCCCTCTGGGAAGGTTTTATCAGGGAACAGATGGTTCTGTTGAATCTCAATGTCACCTCAGCTAATCCTCAGAGAACTTTTGAGGTTTCTCTGGAGGCTGTGGCAGCCAGCTCAGCCCTGCTCTGGCAGCAGAACCTGCGAGCAGAGAGCCAGCAGTCAGTGTGGGGCTGTGCAGCAGCAGACAGCATCCCCCGGGGCTGCTGGGGATAGCTGGGACTTGAAAGGGAGCTGAAGTGCTTCAGAAAGCAAGAAGGAAAGTTAGACATGGAAAAGCAAACAAACGAGGATCAAAATAAACCCCTCATACCGAGCTGTTCCGTTTGCTGGACTAAGGAACCTTAAGATGAGGAGGTTGTAGTCAGGAGGGTTTTGGCCTCTTCTCCGAGGCCACCACCAGCAGGACAGGAGTGAACAGCCTCAGGCTGGACAGCAGCAGGAATTTCTCCATGGAAAGGCTGGGCTGACACTGGAAAGGACTTCCCAGGGAGGTTTGCAGTCCCCATCCCTGCAGGTGTCCAAGGAATTCCTGGAGGTGGCACTGAGTGCTCTGGGCTGGGCACAGGGTGGGGATCAGAGACAGGCTGGACTCAATGGTCCTGGAGCTCTTTTCCAACCCCACCTTGAAATAATCCATAAGAAATCCATAGGAAAACTGGGCTTGGGCTTCCTCTTGCAATGGCAGAATGGGATAGAATTAGATGTGGTTGGAGGGGAAAAGGAGCATGGTTTGATCTCCAGGACATCCTTTCTCATGAACCCCTTATGCAGCAGGCATTGCGCTCTTCCTGCCCAGGCTGTCCTGCAAAGGCACATTTCCCTGGCTCAGGGACTTCCAGGTGTGTGCCCAGACTTTCCCAGAATTTTAAAACCAAAGCTGACGAGCTGTCAAATAAACAACAATGGTGCTGCTTGAAACCCGTGTTTGTGCTTGAATAGGGGCTGATTTCCGCTGGTGCTGCTGACTCCAATCATCCCAGCTGGACCCTGGGCCCTCCCAAACCTCAAAATTAGGGATAAAATTTTCATTCTTCCATCTACAGCTAAAAGCTGTGGAAATCTTTGTGATAGGTATCACTAATGATACTTTAACTAATTTTTTTTTTTTTTTTTACTTTTTTATATTTGAGGAGTTTAAAAATAAACCTTTGCTTTTTCAATAGCTTCATTGCAGTGATTGTTGAGGAAAATCACGTTGTGGTCGATACCAAAGCGCTTGGGAGAAGCGCAGAAATTTTTTTTAGTGTCTGCAGTGCCCCTGGCCGTGCTGGGAGGTTCTCTGCAGGCTGTGGGGAACGTGGGCACCCCTGGGGTGGTGATGGCTCTGGGTAACTCCAGGGGTGGCAGAGGCTTCACTCAGCACTGCCACAAAATAATCGTATCAAAGAAAAGCTTGATGGACTTGCATGCATGAATTTATTGGCAGCAATTTGCATTTTTCCTCATTAAGGGATGATTATTCTGATAATAAAGAATAAACTTTGCCATCGAGCATCTCGAGGCTCAACAGTCCTTAATTAAACATGCTAATTGTCTTTGAAGCAGGTAAATGTTGTTGAATATCACAGGAGGGGAGGTTGGGGCTGAAGAGCAAATGAAGCTCTTTGCAATGAGGAGCAAACTTGGCTGAAAACAAACATTTTAGGATCATTGTCAGCAGGGACCTTAATCGGGGAGACTTGGTTTTTCACCCCTCTTGTGCCATTTGCAATTTCTCACTGGAAAAGGGGAATATCAAACAGTGGAATTGTCTGCTTGGTCTCAGCATTGGTCTCGTTCCTCACGTTTTCTGTGAGATTTGCACAAGAATAAATGTCCTTGTGGCAAAACCATCCCAAGGTCCTAAATGTGTGACAGAAATGAACTGCACTGAGGGGAGGAGAGCAGGGAGCACACCAAGCAGGTGTGACAATCTCATGTGGTAAACTGTGGTCATTCTGCTGAGGCCCCTGGGTTTATTTCCATGTATAACCCATTCCCCAATTCTTGTCTGAATTAGCTTAAACATTTGGTAAGGTCTTCAACTGCAAATATCTAATTTCTTATTCAATATTCAGAATTCCAAATGAAATAAATTATCTGTTTACATGCATCAGTCAGACCATCTGGTTCCATAGGAGAATTCGACAAAGAATCCATTAATTGTCATGCATGTTTATTCATCATTCTTAATTCATAATTCTTATAAATAATTAAATCAGAGGATCTTTTGCAAACACACAAGCCAAGTGATTATTTTGAAGCTCTGACTTCCATACCTAAAAGAAAACAAAATTAATAGCTCATGTGAATATCCAAGAAAAGGAAAACATTCAATTTGGTGAGTACATAAAGCGCTGTAATTTTCTGCAACCAGCTCAATCCCTTTCATCTTGCATTTAAAGCCATAATTACCATCGCCAGCAGAACATGGAGGAGGCAGCAGAAAGAGAAAACAAAGTATGGAGAGCAAGTGGGAAGGTAAATGAGGTGAGAGCACCACGGAAAGACAATTTGTCTGTGTTTCTCTGCCCAGGAGCTCTCGCTCTCTCCCCAGCACTGGTGTTACCTCCAGGGGTTTCTATCCCTCTGCTGGCCATGGTGCTAAAAGAATGAGCACAAATGTCCTTTGCTAAACACCCTGGAGGGTTAAAAATAGAGGGCTGGTCGTGGTCTGTGGAGGAAGTTTTGAGGCACATCTAAATAGCATCCCTGCACCCCCACTGCAATCTGGGTTTTTTCCCAGCCACTCCAAGCATTATTTCTGGAAATCAAGAGTCCTCAGGCACATAGTGCTTTCACTGTGAGTGACTTCAAGCTGGAAAATGTGATTCATTGGAGCTAAAATGTAATTTCCAGAATAGTCATCTCTCTCAGCTTATCTTCTGGGGGAAAGAGACATTTTGGTGTGTCAGCGGGTGAAAGGGCTGGACCTGCTGCGCCCTATGGAGAGTGTTTTATTACTTCCACATTTCTTATTTTAACTTCATTGTCTGACACAGCCATTACCTTCTCAAGGACAGAGTTTTTAAAAGTACTGGGAGTCTTGTACCCGGCGAATACTGAAACTCCTGTAATGTAAGACATAAATGTACCTAATGCATCCCTGGCTTTCCTGCCGAGCCTTGGAAATGCCATGGCTGGTTCATTATGGCCTCATGGTTTGGCTCAACTTCTGCTGCCAGGTTGCTGTAATTTTTAAAAATTGGTATCTCTATTCCCACAGCAAAGAAGGGTTCAGAATTGGTTATGATTTCTGGGGGTGTCCTTCTGCTTTAATAATCCGGATCAGCACAGCCCCATAGTGCCACAGTTGTTCCTGATGGATATTTTATGAGGGATCTGCATGGGCTCATGGAGCTGGAGTTTTTGAAATCCCATTAAATATTAGATCAGTCTGAGCCTCTCACAGGACTGACAGACATCGGTGAGATGTCAGGGCTCAAAGTCAGGCACTGGAAACTAAACTGCCTTTCCTGAAATCTTGGTTCAGACCTCCCTCCTTCCTTCCCTCCCTCCCTCCTGCTGATATTTCATCTCTTCATTCCAAGAGTGAAAAATCAAAGCTGGCAGCTTCCTGTTCTGCTGCCTGAACCTGGTGTGCTGTACCTCCCAGGCAGGGGTTCCTTTCCTTGCCGTGGTGCTGAGCAGTGCCGATGGGATGGACACCAAATTGCTGCTCTGCGTTGCCTGAGAGAGCAGTTCCTTTGGATAAGGTCTGCTAGAGGCCATGTGAGCCACAGATTTAATGTTGTTGTGATTTGGGCACATTTATGATGGATATTTGGTCACCCTGGGTGCAGAAATGTGCTCATGGACTCCCCAGGCACCCAGAACCCTTCCCAAAAGGGAGACATGGGAGCAGTTATAGATTTAATGGGATTTAATATAAATACATTGTTTGACAGAATTTAAATATGTCTAATTGTAGAGATTAGTGTCTGCTTTGTCTGGGCAAAGGTTCTTACTGGTGAATAAAACACACTGAGGAAGGCAAAGGAAGTAGGGTTTATGTAAGCTGAAACCTGAGATTATTCATCCAAGGTCTGCTGTAGAGTTGTGGTACCAGTCCTAGTTTAATAGAAAGCTGGTAGGAGAGCAGAAAGAAAACATTAATCTGCAGCAATTACGGTAACTCTAGTACTGAGGAATTTCACCTGAGGGCAGCTAAACGAGTGTGAAAGCACAGAATCCCAGATGTGGGGTGCAATGGACCTTCAAGCTCCCCCAGCTCCAGCGCTGCTTACAGCTGCCAGGTGAGAGAACCCTGCTGCAGGCACAGTTTATCCTCTGCTTGGTGAATTCTGCTTCATTGACTCCTGCAGCAGGAAAAGAGCAAGTGGAAATTTGTCACTGTGTCACAGTCCCAGCCGAAAGGATGCTGCAGATCACTGACAAGCTGCAGGCACAGCACAGGTCTTCCCTCTCTCTCTTTTTCTTTCTCGATTTATTTCTGCAGCGTTCCCAGAGCTGGAGCTTGTCCCCACATCCTGCCCCATGCAGGTCTGTGTGCCTCCTTGCTGGGACAGTGTGACCCTTCAGAGTGGGTCCTGCTGGAGCAGAAATTACAGTGTGTCCTGAGCACCCTGGGGTTTCCATGTGCTCCCAGCGACCAGGACTGCTCTCCTCTCGCTGGAAAATCCCCGAGGCAGGGCTGTCCCCACTCCCTGATAGCCATCAGCCATGTCTGGCTGCTGAGCATCCTCCTCCTCCTCAGGCAGGTGGAGCTGGGCTGTGGTTTAACCACGGAGATTTTGGGGCTCCTGTGCTATCATCTGCTGCTCTCAGGGTGACTCATTCCAGGATTATGTAGGCATTGCATTCTCTGTGTTATTACTGGAAAGTTCTTTCTGCAGAGGCTTGGGATATAAAACTGAAAATATTCTGATGTAAACTGCCTCAGATAAGGCAGAGCTTGTTGTAAAAGCAGGGCCTGTCTGTGCAGCAGTAATTCCACAACAGCAGAAGCAGGAGTGAGTAAGGGCTGAACTTGTTCCTGCTCCCATGTCAGTGTTCTTGGTGCTGCCAAAACTGAGATCCTCATCACAGAGGAGTCAGGAGGCTGCCTTCTCCTCACATTTAATTCTTTTCTAGTTGAAAAACAGTATTTTAATGTGCTACTGCTGGGAGGTTTGGGTAGTTTCTCCAAGATTATGACAATCCAAGAATTTCAAGGATGTGGGTGGTTATAAACTCTCCCTTGAAATGTGCCATAAAGCAGCAAAAGGAGCCAGAATTCACATTATTTCCTTGTTACACCCTCCAGGAGCTGTCATCCAAGGGGTATGTGGCTCTTGATTTAAAATTTAGCTGAAGAGATTTCAGCAGTACTGGAGGGTTCTTTTTGTGATTTTTACACTGATTTCTCTCTTCCACCCCTGTTGGGTTTCAGAGTTTTCCACCATTAGCTGGCTGCACCCTCCTCTTTAGGGATCCAAATGGGACATTTGTCCTTTAGGAAGGATTTCCCCGAGGAGCAGGTTTCTCTCTCAGGATTTCTACTCTGCAGTTTGAAAGCATGGAGTGTTTTCCTTCTCCCTGAGAGCTCCTGGCAAAGCGAGCAGCTTTAAAACACAAATATTTATGGCCGAGGCAGTGTTTGGATTAGGGAATGAAGAGTCTGGATCAGCTGCTTTGCTTATCTGGTTCAGAGAAAGACTCTGAGGAGCCCTGGGTGTGCTGAGACATCGTCCCAGCTCTGCTTCCACAGGACTGCCTGTGAGCAGCCCAAAGAAAGAGAAACTCATTTTTCTGGAGGAATTTCTTCGTGGCAGGGGAAATGAGGCCTTGGCAGGAGCTGCCCAGGGAGGTTTGGAGTCCCCAACCCTGGAGGTGTCCAGGGAAGTGCTGGAGGTGGCACTGAGTGCTCTGGGCTGGGGACAGCTTGGACTCGATGGTCCTGGAGGGCTTTTCCAGCCTCAGTGATGCTGGGATTGTGTGATTTTACAGCTTCCTGCAGACATGCAGCGTTTGGCACCATTTCTCAGCTCCTTAGCAACGTGGCCCTGCCTGGGAAAAAAGGTTATTAATACAGAGAGACTCTAGTGATGGATTCGGGAACCCCTGGGTGCCAGGAGCTGTGCTGGGCTCCAGCAGGTGACAGCAGAGCTGGGCCACAGCAGGACACTGGGCACTGCACAGGGAAATGACTCTTGGCCCCAAATCCCACCAAACTCCAGCCAAAAATCCTTTGTGCTTTAGGAAGTGATTTATATTTGCTCCCTGGGTAAACAGAGAACCAACCAGGCTCTGCCAGTCCAGCACCTTTCAGGCACAGTTAGATTAACTTTTAGAAAAATAATAAAAATTATGGCCCAGCCTAATGAATGCCTGAGGAGTTTTATAAAAGGCCTTGTGACACCTGCATTAATACCAAATGAGTTCATTATGATTAATGTTATTAAAATAAATGTCATGGTGATGAATAATGGTTTGGCCATTATTTTAAAGTGTTGCCACTGGATCTATAAAAGCTCATGAGTCAGCCCTGGGGAAGGAATTCTGCATGTTCATGGCTAAAACTTGTGTGGAATTCAAACTTTTCTGCACAAATAGCCCCAAAAATAATAACATGGAAGGCTGTGTGAGTTCTCTGACAGACAGTGTGCCCTGGCTCGGGCAGGGCTGGTTTTCCTGTGCCTCAGAGGTGGGATGGGAGGATTTCTGATATGGGAATTTCTCGGTGCTTGAGGATGATCCCAGAGTTGTTTGTGCTGCTTCGTTTGGGCTTTTATCAGGCCAGATTTTTTTATTCTGCTGTTTTTAGAGGGGGATTTGTCTTCTTGACTTTCAAACCACAGCACAACGTTCTTACAAACTCATCCTTACAAAAAAGAAAAGGCTCTGAACGAAAATATTTCCATTAGTGCCTTGTAAAAGTAACTATTTTCAGTGGGCTTTACTGATGAAGATCTTTTTAGCAACTTGTGAAGCCTTAGGAGAGATGTTCTTCAGAGCCTTGATTAAAATCTCAGCTGGAATAAAATATTTAGCAAAAAGATGTTTCCCTACTCTTCAATTGCTCCTTAATTAGTCATCTTTGTTAACTGACTAGAAGACATCCTGCTTCATTTTTCCTTTTTGGCTGAGGATAATGTATGTAAATTAATTTTTGGTTGTATAATCCAATCATAAAAACCCCACTCTTGGTGCCACTGGTAGTGTGTTGTCAGTGGGATAAAAGGGAGCAGTGCTGTCCTGGTGTTGGGGGAACAACGACACGGTGTGGTGGCACTGAGCTGGGACAGAGGGACCACAACATCTCCAATAAAACTAACAGGAATGTGAGGAAAGAGATTGACTGACCGATTGATGATTGATTGATATCTGACTCCAACTATTGCCAAACCAGCGCAGTAAAGTTTCAGAGGTGTGTTTTGCCAGGGAGTTAAAATCACCAGAGGTGTAAGAAATGTAACGAGGGGGGGGAAATTGATGTAATTTCCAGAACTATTTTTGAAGCAATGCATTTGGCTGGTCACAAAACTATTTTAGCTCTGGTGACGTAAGGTCCAATTAACAGAATGACATTGGGAGAAGAGGTGTAAATCTGCAGAGCTTCTGTTTTATTGCTGCTGCTGGAATTGTGCTGCAGGGCCAGAGCCATGGCTGGGCTTGGCTGAATAGAACAGAACAGAGGTGGGATTTAGGCTTTTTCCTTCCACTGAAGGACCTGAGCCCCAAGGTGGACAGGGGGGCTGAGCTGACAATTGCATCCAATGATCCTCAAGATCTTTTCTAGCCTTACCAACTCTGTGTTTCTATCTCAGAGCTTCATGAGATCATTTCACAAAAATTCTGGCTCAGTGCTCATATGTGCCCGCAAAACCTGTGGAGGTTGGGAGCAGGAAAACCAGGAAAGGACAAGGATGGAGCTCAGCATTGTTTCCACATCAAAACACATGTGTGCACTTTGTTGTTGCTAGGGCCTCAAACCTTCTAATTTCTGAGGAGGTGTTTAATTTCTTTTCCTTTTAAATTAAAGCTTTAATAGGAATGACTCATTGAGCCCTGTTTACCAAAAGGTTTTGCTCCTGGGCCGTGTTTCTGTGGAGTTGCAGCCGTTACTGGCGGTGAGGGGGATGCTGTTACTGCTCTTTGGGGGCTGAGAAAAACAATTGATGTCGGCTTTGAAACCACAGAAAGCAGTCCCACATATTGATGAGACTGATAGTGTGTGCAGCAGCAGAATGAGAGCAAGAGGCTGGAGATGCAGTGATATGCAGTTGCACAGGGGTGCAGCCGTGCTGGTGGTTGGCAGATCTGAGTCGCAATTGCTTTCCTCCCGATTTCTTGATGCGCGGAAACATCGAACGCAGCTCGAGGATGTGGCAACCCCCTTGTGTTCCTGTTCTGAGTGTCCTGGGCTCCAGCAGGGAGGTTTCTGTGCAGATGCAGCCAGCTGTGTGTGCTGTGCCCCCAGCCCGGCGCTGGGAACCACGGGGAGGGACGGGACAAGGAACAAATATTCACGTTTCTGGGACGGTGCCAAAACTGGAGGTTGATAATTTAATCTGCTGGCTCACAGCTTGATAGTATACACAAACATCCCTCTTTTTCCACACAGGGTGGATCATGCTGCCATGGGTGCTGGGAAAGCCCAGGGAATCAATAGGCTCCCTGCAGTTAGTAAATGTGATGGTTGGCATTCAAACCCAGGTCAAATATCTCATTCCTCAGCTTCAGCATTGCAATATCTCCAGTTATTTCTGATTTATGCAGCTGTCATAAACACTCCTGCCCATGGAAACATGCAGAGGTCACACTGAGACCTCTGGGGAGAGCCAGGGATGTTTCTTCAAGCTGGAGCTTTCTGATGGAACATCAGATCCCTTTATGTGTCCCTCTGGAAGCCGCTTGTCACCTGACACTGCACTGCCACCACGTCCCACCTGTGCTGGCGTCCCAGTTGGAGCTGGTGGGGTTTGTGTGCCGAGGGTGCCACTGCAGTGACCTCCAGAGTCCCCTGCCTGCTGTGCTGTGTGCCTGGCAGCCCTGAGCTGCAGGCTCTGTGAGGAAAAGGCTCCTTTGTCACCCAACAGCAGTGAGAGCTGCACCTTCCAGCAGTGGGGCAGGCAGGAGGTGCTCGGGATGGAGCTCCATCCCTGTGCCCTCGGCTGGAATCAGAGCTTTGGATGAGCAACAAAGTTTTTCCAGGCACAGGCTCTTTCCTGCCTTAGACCAGTGTATAAAATTTGTTGCTGCTTTTGTGCATTCAGTGCTGCCTGCCTGCCCTTACATGGGTTTCTTTACAATTTCTGGTCACGCAAGGAGCTGCATCATTTACAGGCAGGATTCGCAGGAATGCGGCTCTGCCGCTGCTGAGCAGCTGGAGGACACCCTTAAATAAAACAGAATCCTCCCCACAAGCTGTTTCATGTTATCATGACGGCTGGGAGATAGAGAGAAATCCTTGCTGACCTGTGTGACCTTGCTGGCAAGCCATGACAGCTCCCTGCCGAGCCTGGACCCAGGTTCTGTTAATATTTCTGAAACTCGGGGAGCATCCCTCCCTCCTCATGCACATGACTAAGTACAAAGGGAATTTAATCTTCCCGTACAGCTCCATCTCCAGGGTCTAACTTTCATGTCTTCTTCATAGACTGTTCCTGCAGCCTCCCTGCCAAAGGCAGAGTGTTCTGTACACCCAAACTGCTCTGAATTCACCCCAAAGCGCATCACCCAAACCTGACTGAGGCTGGCAAACCTCTGTAGCTGTGACAAACCATGGCATTCGTTCCCAGCTGTGCAAACAGGGGTGGGATTTCTCCTCGGGAGGGGTGGGCGTGCTGAACAGGGTCATTCCATCCCTCAACCTCCCAACTTCCAGGTGTTCTGAACGGGAAAGGGTGTTGTCAATGGCTCAGGGGAATGACCTGCACAAATCCTGGGCTAAGGCTGGTTTTAGGCAGATCCGGGTTGTTGGGGAGCCAAGAGCTCCTCATCACCTCGGGTTCCTTCAGTCCTAGAGGGAGATGGAGTACACTGAGAATGACACCTGAGGAGGTTTTTGGTTGCTCCAGTCTGTGTGTTCCCTTTGTCTCTTCATTTGCTTAGAGCTACCTTCAGACGATTGTTTTAGAGGTAGTTTTGTGATTTTTATTTCCCTTTTCAGGGCCCCCAAACTGGATGTGCCTAACCTCATATTCCTGTTATTGAACATTTAAAGGGTGCACAAAGGCATTTTAGCAGGGGCAGGATGAGAGGAGGCATTAACAAAGCTATCACTTAATGTTCTCCAAACTGAGTTCAGCCATGGAAGCAGCTCTGCATGGGTTCAGCTCTCAGTTCTGCTACTGACAGGAGATAATGAAGAAATCATTGAGCTCCAGGTGGAGACTGAGGAATGGGAATGTTCTGGTGTAAGAGTTGGGAGTTAAAGATAAGCAAAACAAACTTTGAAATTAGAGTATCCAGCAGAATTAAGGAAAAGTAGGGTGAAAAGGCTCCCATTCCAACGGCATGTGCAGTTTTGGGGCTGATTTGACTAAACGGAGTTGAACAGGCTCTTTCAGACTCAGTAATTCATCACAGGCTGCTGCTGGTGCTCAGTAACAATCCTGCCCAGAGTCTGGTAGGACGAGGATGCAGGAAAGGGTGTGCAATGAATCACTCCGTGTTTTGCATATGGCTATACGCAGGATTGATTTAAAAAAAGCAGGATTGAGAGTAGCATGGCTGGGAGAGCCTGGGTGAAGCAGCACCTGCTTATCCCACTGCTCCTGCCTGTGCCAGGGCCACTCCTGGCCAGAGCCTCTGCAGGCAGCTTGGGAATGGAGACCCCAGGATGGGGATCAGAGAGCTCTGAGCATGGGGCAGCTTCCCCAGCCTTCCTTCCTAAAACATTGGTGCTCCCAGAGAAGCCAATGACTTTCCTCGTGCCTGATATCCTTACAAAGTCAGTCTAGGATGGATGTCTTTCCCCCACCTCTCCCTTTAGGTTTGCAGGGCTCTTAATGAAGTGCAATAACAATGTTCAAGCTTTTTGCAGAAGGTTTGGAGGTCCAGAGTGCAGCACTGGCAGTGTGTGAGCTCAGGGGTCACAGTGCAGAGAAACTGCCCCAAAAAGGGAGCTCCTCACACTCTGGGGCACCCCTGCTCCTCCTCGGGACAAGAGATAAATGGCTGGAGCTGTGCCCGAGGGATTTGGGATGAATATCAGGAAAGGTTGTTCCCCCAGAGGATGCTGGCACTGCCCAGGCTCCCCAGGGAATGGGCACAGCCTGAGGCTGCCAGAGCTCCAGGAGAGTTTGGACAGCACTGCCAGGGATGCACAGGGTGGGATTTGGGGTGTCTGTGCAGGGACAGGGGTTGGACTGGATGGTTCTGTGGGTCTCTTGCAGCTCCTGGGATCCCGTGAGCCCCAAGGCTGAGCTGTGACAGCCCCACAGCTGCCATGGCCCCATAGCTGTGGTTTGGCTGCTGCTGGGCTGTCTAGACAAGCCTTCGAGAGAGCCATGCTCTGGTTCCTATTTGATTATGAGACAGGCTTTTTCATCTCTAATGTAAACATGCCCGAATAACAGAACTCTGCTGTGGCATTTCTTGTACAAAAGCCCCTTTTTTGGAAGGAGCGATTTGATTCATGCATTTCCATTCCCCACTACGGATATAATTTCATCTTTCCCATTTGGGCATTAGGTTTCCTGAAAAAAAAAAAAAAGGGTGAGGTGAAAACGCTGAGCCCCTCAGAAAGTGCTTGTATTTAGCAAAGAGCTGCAGCTGTGCAAATACGAGGCTTTGCCTGGAACAAGTGAACTGAAATCCACCTGGTTTCATCGCTGCCACTCCACACAGCCGCCCCAGGCTGTGCCTTCCTGGCAGCAGCAAGGCAGGGGCACAGCAGGGCTGGCACAGCCCCTGCCATCCCCAGAGCTGTGCAGGAGGGATGGATGGAACACCTGGCTGGCTCTGAAGGCACCATGGCAGCAGGCAGCTCCTCTGAGCAGTGATTTCCTTGGAACTCGAGCAACATTTCCCAGTGCTGAGGAGAGAGCCAAGGCTTTGCCCAGGGGCTCCACTGGTGCCTCCTTGGCGGCTGCTGCTTCACCCAGGCACTGCCCTGTGCTCTGTGCCACTGCCCTGTGCTCTGTGCCACTGCCCTGTGC